>VZTJ01001884.1:1867914-1885327 GCA_013397795.1 Orthonyx spaldingii | reverse complement strand
CGGCCGAGGCGGGCCTGGGCCTGAGGGGAGGACACGGCCCTGAGGGGAGCGCCCGGCCCCGAGACCCGGCCAGCCCCAGCCTCGGCCGGATTCCTCCGCCCGCAGCCTCTGGTGGAGCTGCTGCCGCACTCCCCGCCCCACGAGACTGCGGCCCGGCCCCAGCGCGGAGGCCCCGAGGCCCTGTGCGGCCAGGCCGGGAGTGCAGCTGGGGCAGGCAGAGCCGTCCTGGAGCAGCTCATTGTTAACTGCCTTGTCCTGATCGAGCCTGTGGGCCTGCGGTGCTGGCTGCTCCTGGCCCTGGGCAGCGCAGTTCATGTTAAACCGCACTGAAAGCACCGCTGGTGACACGGTGTCCCTGTGCTTCCTCCTCCCCTGTGCCCAGGTGGGGTTGAGGGTCCCCCGTGCTGTCTCTAGGCCACGGTGGGCTGTTTGCAGGCTCACTTTGCTGCCAACCTGCAGGAACTCAGCATTTCTGGAGGCTGTAGCACAGGGTGTGTTTTGAATTAATTCCTTGTCCTTCCTCCCCATTTGTTATGGAGAAAATAAACCACAAATTCATAAAAATGGCTTTCTGGGTGGAGTTTTTTTGTTGTTTTTTGTTTGTTTGTTTTGTTTTGTTTTGTTTTCCCCCCCCAACTGCTTTGATTCATTTTTTGACTTCTTACTCCTTTCTTTCGTGTTCATTTGGGCACCCCTTGGTTGCCAAATTCCAGACACTGATCCGATGTCCCAGCACAAGGCAGCGCACTCTTCATCCCGGCCACGCCACTGGAAAGGCTCCAACACTAATCCCAAGCAGTCCTGGCTCTTAAGGCCAATCCTGGCTTGGGCTAAAACTGCTTTTCTTCCAGCATTTTCTGCTTTCCTTTTGCATGGCCCAGCCACTGCCTGATCCCAATCACCGGCAGTGCTACCACAGATTCCATTTCTTTAGGAGATGCTCCTGTGGTCCCCGAGGACAGGACAGCCCCTTGTTCAAACCTGGCCAGGGCAAACAGCGTGGCTGGGACTGTATTCCAGGGCACAAAAGTTTTCCCACTCCTCGGGAGTATCTCTGGAAGCAACTTCCTCCTGTTTCTGGGGCAATTTTCCAATTACCCTCAAGTCACAGCTCTAAGGACTTCACATCAGCCAAGATTAACCTTTTTCTAGTATTCACAGGAAAAGTGCTGGATTTCATCCCCAGAAAGAGATAGAAAAATGGTTTAGCTGTGGTTCTGGTACCAGGGATAATGATCATCTGCTGTTTGCTGCCAGCTGGATGCAAACTGCCCCACGAGATGAGAAATGGAAGCAGGAAAGTCATTTTCATAGTGGTTTTTCACAAGGTAAGGCCCGAGACACCCAGGAATGACATTTCATAGAAGCTGAGAGTCACAACCTGGCTTGGGTTTGAAGAGACCTTAAAGCTCATCCAGTGCCACCCCTTACCCTGGGCAGGGACACCTCCCTCTATCCCAGGTTGCTCCAAGCCCCGTCCAGCCTGGCCTTGGACACTCCAGGGACGGGGCAGCCACAGTTTCTCACACACCCCTCACGGCATTTGAGGAGATTCCACCTGCAGCTTCCTTCTGTCCAGGGCCAGAGCTGCTCCTGCAGCCCCTGTGGGTGTCTCATCCCCCCTCCTGGGGACACTGCTGTGCTCTGAGCTCCTGTTCCTGAGGGAGGAGCTGCGTGATCTGCTGGCTGCACCTGCCAGCACCGTCCCATGCCAACATCTCCTGCTCCCACACATCGGAGCAGGGCTGGAGGAGTTCTCTGATGTTCTCAGATGACTCTGTCTCCATGTGTCTTCCCTTCACCATCTCCCTCTGCTCCACAGGGCCAAGTGGCAGCGCTGTATGAGGGGAAAAAACTCTTGAAGGGCTTAGGGAAAGGCACAAGAATTTAACAGAGTACAAACTTCCCAGCCCAGCTGGATAAATCTATTTATTCCATAAATCTACCTATTTATTCTATTTATTCAATAAATCTATGTATTTATGAGGCCTTTGTTAGAAGGTGAAAAAAGTCACTCTAAAAGAGGAAAGACACAACTGGAAAAGGAAAAACCCCCAGTGCTGGGCACACACTGGTGGGAAAGCTTCAAAGGAAAATACAACTCCCAGAAAAAAGGAGCAGGAGCAGCTCCTGTCCCAAAGGTGCTCTGCCCAGCAGCACCACCCCAATCGTGGAATTATGGAACGGTTTGGGTTGGAAGGGACCTGGAAGCTCATCTTGTTCCAATGCCAGACTGTGACAGCTCCAAAATGAGCAAAAATGGTTTTTCCACCCAACATGCAACTGGGGACCCAGTGCCACAGGACACTGCAGGTGCTGGCAAGCGACAGACTGCAGAAATCACAGATTGATCCACTGACATCTATTCAATTCAAACTCGCTCAGGCAGGGAGTTCTGGTCCTCCCAAGGAAGGCAGAACCGCAGTGAGTGAGGGGTGTGCAGCACTCAGAGCAGCCCCACCGTGCAGGGATGGAGGGATGCTCCCTTCTGCTGCCAGGATTTTAAACTCGTCATTGCTGAGGGCTCCAGACTGGGGTCAGGGTGAGGCAAAGGATTTCCCAAGCTGGGCACATCCCTGGAAAGGCATCGTGTCCCCAGCTGGGCTTTGTGAGATCAGGGCCCTGCATAATCCGGAGCTGAGGGGGAAATTCCCAGATCCTCGGGGCCAGGACACTTCCCTGGTCCCCTTGACTGCCGTCCTTTGTCCCACAGCTAAGCGTTAACAACCTTCTTGTTGTCCAAGGAGCATCTGGACAATGCTCTCAGGCACAGGGTGGGGTTCTTGGAGCTGTCCTGTGCAGGGCCAGGAGTTGGATTTGATGATCTCTGTGGGTCCTTCCAACTCAGGATATTCCGTGATTCTGTGAGGTGTGAAAGTGCTTGGCTCAGCGAGTGAGAGGCGGTGTGTGCTCAGGAGCTTCAGCTCTCCTGCTGCCACCAGACCTCCCCCAGCACACACACAGCAGCTCCTCACTGCACCAGAGAGCCAGGCCTGCTTCACACAGCCCAAGGCCACACAGAATATTGCAGAGCACTTTATTTTTGCTATTTTGTGGCAATAAAGCAGCCCTGTCACACGGGACCTCTGAGGGACACTGCTGGTGCAACTGCAGCACTAAAAACACCGACTGCAGCACTTTTAGTCAAGGGACCAAAGCCACTTCTGACACCAGCCTGGCACTGGAAGCCCATCCCCGCAGGTATCCCCGGCGAAAGCTGTCACTGGGCAGCCTGCCCTCCGGAGGGAGCCAGCAGCTCTGCCGGCTTTCACAGGGCAATGCAAAAAAAAGGGGATTAAAGGAAGGAAGTGCTGCCGTGCCCATCCTGCAGCAGAGCCAGCTCTGTCACGCTGCTGCTGCCTGCTAACAGCCCTGCACCCCGGGGATGACAGGGAAAACTCCGTGTTCCTGGCCTGGCTCTTGGTTCGGGATGTGCCACATGTATCCAGCCTCTATCTGGGGGCAGGTCTGGGCACCACAATGTGAGAAAGGTCTAAAGCTGTTACAGAGCATCCAAAGGAGGGACACGAGGGTGGTGAAGGGCCCAGAGGGGCCACATGAGGAGCAGCTGAGGGCACTTGGCCTGTCCAGCTGGAGCAGAAGAAATTGAGGTCAGACCTTCCCGGGGGCTGCAGCCCCTCCCAAGGGGCAGCTTCAATCTCTGCGACCTGGGACAGTGAAAGGTGTCCCTGCCCATGGCAGGTGTTGGGAATGAGGTGAGCTTTAAAGTCTCTTCACACCCAAACCATTCCATGACTCCAAAATTCGATGAGACCTCACTCCAGGAGTTCAGAGTCACTTCTTGGACTGGGTACCACAGCTCTGCTCTGAACACCAGTGAGACAGAAATGCTGCAGGTGTTGGTGTGCTGAGGGCAGAACCGAAAGCAAGAGGCAGGAGAGGCACCAACTGCTTGGGGAGCTGCACGAAGGCGGCTGGGGAGCCGGGCAGCCCCTCCACCACAGCGAAGAGCCAACGAGAGCAGGTCAGTGAAGCCTGGCTGGAATGGGACAAGCTCTATCCCAGCACCGGAGGAGGAAGTGATTCACTTGATGTTTTAGCCAGCCTTTGTGTTGTCGAAGCAAACAAGGTGTTGGCTGCATCCACAGGCCCTCCTGGGGCGGGGATGCCAGCCAGATGGTTTGCTGGGGTTTCTGAGGTACCACTGAAACAAGCAGCTCCCTGCCAGGCCCTCCCTCCCACTCTCTGGGTTTGAAAATATTCAAGCTGTGTCCACAGAAGGGCAGCGGAGCACAGGTCTGATGAAGAGAAGCTGAGGGAGCCTGGGGGGCTCAGCCTGGAGAAAAGGAGACTCAGGGGGGACCTTCTGTCTTCACAAGTCCCTGACAGGAGGGGCAGCCAGGTGGGGGTCGGGCTCTGCTCCCACGGAACAAGGGACAGGACAAAGAGAGATGGCCTCAAGCCATCACTGGGGGAGGTTTAAGCTGGATATTGGAGAAAATTTCTTTACCTGAAAGGGCTGTCAAGCACTGCCACAGCTGCCCAGGGCAGTGGTGGAGTCCCCATCCCTGCAGGGATTTAAAAGATGTGGTGGACTTGGCAGTGCTGGGGGAACAGTTGGACTTGATGGTCTCATGGGTCTTTTCCAACCTAAACAATTCTTTAATTCTATGCTTTTAATTAAATGTGAACTGTGGGCACGTCTAAATGAAGATCCTTGTGCTGTCAGCCTGCGACCACCTGCAGAGCCCCTGGCGATGTGGGTCTGTGGGGACTGTCGGTGTCTCCTGGCACCCAGGGGCATTCCTGGACAGAAAGCAGTGGGACCCTGAGCATGTTCTGGACAGTCACCCCCTCTCCCAGCCTGTATCCACCTCGTTTGGCTCCACAGAGGTGACCATGCTGAGGGCTTTGCTGAAGTGAAGGTTCTCTCCTCATTCCCACAGGCAGTTTTCTTGCTATTCCAGGTAGTCAGGAACAACCACCAGATGTGACGTGCCCTTTGCAAACCCCTGATGGTTGTTCCTGTCTCATCCTTCAGGTGTTTGGCAGGGATTGCTGGGAGGATTTGCTCCATCACTTTCCCAGGATCAGAGGTATCACCCATCTCCCTCAGCACCTTTGAGTGCGTCTCACCTGCTCCTATGGGCTTGGGTACGTGCCCCCTGATCCATCTTCCTCCAGGATGGGAACACCTCACCACTGCTGGGAATGAGGAAGTCTTGAGGGCCTCAGTGGCCACCAAGAGCCTGGCTGCAGGAAGCCCCTGCGGTGTTGCCAGCACCGTGGGCACTGCTTCCCCAGCTGGCTTCTCCTGGCAGTGTGTGGGGTGGGGACACCCAGGGCGCTGTGAGTCACCCTCTGCCAGATGGGATTTGAGTCTGTTTGGCCCCTGGCGACCTGCTGAGCTGAATGAATGCAATCTTGGAAATCTACTGCCCTTGACAGATAAAATCTCAATAAATTCTGGTTTCCTTCCTCATTCCAATTCCTCTCAGACTATGTCCTGGCAGATTTGGGGCTTTCCAGGATGTACAAGCTCATGGATATCGAAACCTGGCACATCTACCAGTGCCTGGCTTTCCTGTGGACTGAGAGACCTCCTGGGTGCCCTGTGTGGGAGAGCTCTGGCACTCTACAGGCTGCCTGCTGCCGCCAGAGCTCCTTTCATTTTCACTTTTCTGGGTGCTGGCAGCTGTGCAGCTCCACCCGTGGCTCCGGAAGCCTGTGGGTCGCAGAGGCTGCGGGTGTGTGTCTGCAGCTCCGGAAGGAGCCGCGGCTGCCCAGGCGGGAGCGCAGAGCCCGGGAACCAGCGGGGGAAGCCCGGGGCTGGCGGCTGGACGCTGCTCCGGTGAGTGTGGCCGGAGCAGGGCCGGCCCCGTGGCTGCAGGGCGGGCTGGCATCCATCGGGGTGGCAGCCAGGCTGTGTCCTGCCGAGCCCATCTGGGCACGGGGGACAGCCCTAGGCTGGGAAGCGCCAGGGGTTGTGCGCTTTGGGATGCTCAGTGATGCCGGACCCTGACCTGCTCTCATCCGCTCCCGCAGCGCTGCCGTGGGTGCCGAGGAGCAGCCGCTGGTGACCCCGCTGCGTGTCGCAGATGTCGCAGATGTCGCGGGGGCCGCGGCCGGGCCGTGCCCCGCTGATCCCGCGGGCCCGGGGCGGGCGGGCACAGCTGGCCGTGCTGCTGCTGCTGGGGCTGTGCTGCGGGGCGCTGCTCCTCGCCGGGCAGCCCCTGGTGCCCACCGCCCGCAGCCTCACCTTCCACTTCGCCACGCTGCAGATCGGGGCGCTGCTCAAGGGCACCTGCTACCTGGCCGAGGAGATCTTCCACCTGCACTCCAGGTGAGCCCGCGGCGCTCCCGGACCGCCCTGGGGGCAGGAGGGTGAGGTTTGCTCCTGCTCCCTGCGGCAATGCTGTGCTGTGCCCAGCGGCATCACCCTCCCGTCCCTCTCATCTCTTCCTCCCTCTCCCCCTCTCCCACCTGCCCAGCTCGCCCCTATGTCCATGGATGTCTCCTCTCCGTGGTAAGTCCCTGGTGTGCCCTTTCCCTGGGGAACAGATCTTGGCCCCCAGCCTTTCCCCACCGCCCAGTGCTGGAGGGCAGGGTGCTGTTGTCTCCCTTTGCTGTCCAGGGTGACATTCCATCTGCTCCCTCTGAGTCCCACGGGTGCTGCAAGGGACCCAAGCCCTCTCCTGGCTGGGGGCACTGGGATGTGCTGGGCAGGGTCCCACAGGGCTCTGTGGTGCTCTGGAAGGCTGGTGGCACTGGCCAGGAGGCCAGAGCAGCCCTGGCCACTGCTCTGTGGTGGTCACCAGCCTGACTCCTGTCTCCCTGTCCCCCCCAGGCACCAGGGCAGCTTCTGGAGGGCCCTGAGCACCTGCTTCCCCCCACGCTGGCACGGGCCCATGCTGCTCGTCTGTGGCTTGGCCTACGTGGCTCTCCTGGGTGATGGGCAGCCCCTCGGCCTCCACCTCATCCTGGCCAGTCTGTGCCAGCTCCTCATCCTCGCCCTGGGGCTCCAGGTAAGGCTCCCACACCTCCGGCCTGGCCAGGGGAGCCCCTCAGCCCTGAGCGGCTGTGGGGGCACATAGCCAGCTCGACGTGGCCTCGGCGTGTCCAGCCCACCCAGAGTCAGCCTGATGAGAGGAGCAGTCTCAGCTCAGCCCTGCAGAGCTGATTTCCCTGGCCCCATGCTGCCAGGAGTGTGGCTCCTAATGAGCACAACCACTCCAGGGGATGGCACAGCCCCCCCGACATGAAAAACAGGGGTCTTTTAAATGTGTCAGTCAAGCTGGTGCTTGAGAGGAAAGCAGAGCCTGTGTGTTCTCAGCTATCAGTGTGCTGTGGGGCAGAGCCAAGCCCCAGGTGCCTCTGCAGCATTGGGAGGGCTCTGCTGTGCCCCAGCGGTGCTGGAAGGGTCACACAGGTTGCAGAAAATGCTCCTGTCAGGTGCCTGTGGGACTGGACACCCATCTCCACCTAAATGCACACACAGAGCTGGGAATCCACCATCAGGCACTGGGATGTCTCCTCTCCCACGCTGGAAGCACAGGGCAGATGCACAGGGCGCACTGGGACACAGGATCCCAGTGGAGGGTGCAGCCAGGGACACACCTGGCTCACTCCAGCGCCAGTTCCCTCCTCTGCAGGGGCTCTGGGGGCTCTCAGGGGCTCTGCCCTGCGTGGTGGTGGAAGGGGCTGCTGGGGTTGTTCGCTCTCCAGATCTCTTTGGAGTTCTCCAATCCCTGTGGAGAACTGACTGTTGCGGAAGGGCCCAGGTGGCTGCTGTCATCACCTGGTCTGTCTGTCCTTCCCTCCACAGAAGCCCTCAGCAGTGGAGGTGTCCGAGATGTCCGAGAGGTCCAAGCAGAACGTCGCTCATGGGCTTGCCTGGTCCTATTATGTTGGGTACCTAAAAATAGTCCTGCCACGTACGTAGCTGTTTCCCTGCATTCTCATGCCTACAGATAGAAAGAGCTCCTAATAACAATCCTCCCACTTTTACAGTGTGAGCAGGGAAACGGGGAGCAAGGCAGAATGCAGCTGTACTCACACCAGGCACCTCTGCCTGATGCTCTCTTCCCCCAGGGGTGAAAAAGTCCATGGAGGAATTCAGCAGAGCCAATGCCAACCTGCTGGCGTGCAGGAAGACCTGGAAGCTCCACATCTTGGTCCCTCTGAGCTGTGATGTCTGTGATGACCTGGAGAAAGCTGACAGCAATATCCAGTACGTGACAGACCTCACTGAAACCACCCTAACCCGAGCTGGCACCAAAAAGAGGGTCTACAAACACAGCCTCTACGCAATCAGGGATGAAGACAACCAGGTATGCTGAGAGCAGCGTTGGGAGCATCATCCCAAAAGTCTTGCTGGCCCCAGAAGTGGCTGTAAGGACAGGAGACTGTCCCCTCTCCTATTAGATACTCCCAGCTTTCACCAGGCTTCCACGAGATGGAGAGATCCCATTCCTGTACCCCTTCCTGCTGGCTGCCTCCTCCCAGGCTCAGCTGCAGGGATGGTGGGCTTGCTTAACCCCTCCTGGAGCTGATTTAAGTCCAGAAAACTGTAGAAAACTGAGCAGAAAAAAGCAGAGGTGGACTACAGAGCATCACTTCCCATAGGATGAATGCTCCCTTGTGTTGTGAAGAGGAGCTTCAAGATGTCCACGTGAGTCATTATTTGACTCTCCCCCTTTCCCCAGTCACCCCTTTTCCAGGCTGGTGAGCCCTAAATCTCTCCATCTCACACTGCATTCATCTCCTCCCACATCTCCTGCGGACTGGCCCCTGTCCCTTCCCCGTGGAGGAGGGAACACCCCGGTGCTGTGGATGGAGGTGCTGGCAGAGCTCTGCTCCTCACCTGGCTCCCCTGGTTTGCCCTGTGGCGATGGCTGAGCTCTGAGCTGTGTTTTTAAAGCCCTGTCTGCGGGGACCCCGAGCCTCTCCCAGCCCTGCTCCGGGGTCAGCACAGTCGGCCGCGGGCTTTGCCCGCTGCGCTGCACGCACGGATGCTGTTCCAGCTGCCAGGCTCCTGCTGAGTCACTCTGCTCCCCGGGAGCTCCACAGCTCTGAGCCTGGAGCTGGCCTTCAGCAGTGTCTGCCCCTCAGCGTCCTGCCCAGTCCCTGCAGTGAGCAGGGCCCATCCTGCTCCTGCCCCAGGGCACGGCAGCACCTGCCTGCCAAGGCTGGCAACTTCCTGCTTCTCTGCGTTTACCTGGGGTCACGTCCTTCTTCCTTCTAATTCACTCCATTAAACTTTTCAGTTTACCCAGTGTAAGACTTACTGGTAACCCTGCTCCTCCTTGGTATGTTTATGGCTTTATCAGATTTCTCCTTGTTTCTTTGCTCAGCCTCTTTCCAGCTGTGCCTGCACCTTTCCAATGTTTAGGCTCTTCTCTGCCCTCCAGCTCTCTGTTAGGGTGCTCAGACTTAGAATAATAGAATCACAAAATATGCTGGGTTGGAAGGGACCCCCAAAGATTATCAAGTCCAGCTCCTAGCCCTGCACAGACACCCCAACAATCCCACCCTGTGCGTCCCTGAGAGTGTTGTCCAAGCACTCCTGGAGCTCTGGCAGCCTTGGAGCTGTGAACATTCCCTGGGGAGCCTGGGCAGTGCTCCCCAGTACCCTCTGATATCCAGCCTAACCCTGCCCTGACACAGCTCCAGCTGTTGTCTTGGGTCTTGTCCTTGGCCACAGAGAGCAGAGATTGGTGCTGCCCCTCCACTTTCCTTTGAAAAGCAGAAAGCCACCAAGAAGGTGTGATCACAGGGAAGGGATGTCCCCCGAGGGGACCAAATTCCATGGGGAAAACCACCTGCCAGGCTGCTCCTGGGAGCACTGACAAAGCCAGCGGCTGCACCCCATGGGCAGATGCAGCTCCCTGAGCCCAGGTGGCACAGGGGACACCTGGACCTGTCAGGCCAGCTGCTCTTTCCCTCCTCTGCACGAGGCAGTGTCCCAGTGCTCCAGCACATAGCACCAGTGCAAGGCAGGCCAAGGAGCCTCCGAGAGGTCCTGAGTGTTCTGCCCAGTGTCAGGATTCCTCAGCAGCCCTTTGCCCAGTCCTCCTGACCCCACATCTCCCCCTTCCATGCCTGCAGCTCTGGCACTGTGCTGTGGAATATGCCACCCCGCTGCAGTCCCTCTACGCCATGTCCCAGGATGAGTGTGCTGCCTTCAGCCGGGAGGAGCGCCTGGAGCAGGCCAAGCTGTTCTACAGGACCTTGGAGGAGATCCTGAAAAGCTCCAAGGAGTGTGCAGATGCCTACCGGCTCATTGCCTACGAGGGTGAGTGAGGGGGAAGGGGTCGGGGTGCCCAGGACAGTGGCTGTGCTCTTCTAGCCCCGAGTGACCTCAGATCAGGGTCTGTGCAGAGCTCTGCTGATGTCCCCGGCCAGGGGCCCGTGGTGGCCCCTGCTGCCATGGGAGGAAGGGAGGGGCTGCCTTCCCACATGAAACAGGGGCAGTGTCACTGAGCACGGCATCGCTGGCTGGCTGAGGGAGGGGATTGTCCCACTCTGATCTCAGCTGGGGCGGCCTCACCTCCAGCCCTGGGGCAGGTCTGGGCACCACAATATGGGAAAGGTCTAAAGCTGTTACAGAGTGTCCAAAGGAAGGACATGGGGATGGTGAAGGGCCCAGAGGGGCCACATGAGGAGCAGCTGAGGGCACTTGGCCTGTCCAACTGGAGCAGCGGAAATTGAGGTCAGACCTTCCCAGGGGCTGCAGCTCCTTCCAAGGGGCAGCTCCAACCTCTGCTCTCTGTGACCAGGGACAGGACCCGAGGGAAGGGCTGGAGCTGTACCAGGGGGATTTATGTTGGATATCAGGGAAAGGTTCTTCCCCCAGAGGGTGCTGGGGCACTGAACAGGCTCCCCAGGGAATGGGCACGGCCCCAGGGCTGCCAGAGCTCCAGGAGTGTTTGGACACCGCTCTCAGGCACAGGGTGGGATTGTTGGGGTGCCTGTGTAGGGCCAGGAGTTGGACTGGATGATCCTTGTGAGTCCCTTCCAACTCAGGGTATTCCATGATTCCGTGATTCTAAGGACTTCTTGCTGTGGCTCTGAGGAGCAGGGAAGGTGCTGGGAGCAGTGCTTGTCCCAGCTGAAGTCCCCAATGGGACCTGAGACAAGCTGTCTGCTGCAAGGATGAAGTGTAACAGCAGGCATCCAGGGGAAGCAGCAGCTCCCCTCGCTGTTGATGTTCCTGGAAGAAGTTGCTGGGGCTGTCAAGCCCTCCCCAGCAGTGGGATGAGTGAGTGCTGGCTCGGTGCCATTCCTGCTGACAGGGGATGGGAGGGAGCGAGGCTTTCCCTCATTCCCATCTCCTCACCTCCGCCAGATGAAATCAGCATCTTGCTTTAATGAATGTCGGTTTTTTCAGAGGAAACTCAGCACTCTCCCTGATGGGAAGAAGCATTTCCATGCAGCGAGGCAGTTCCCATCACAAACACTGCTGGGAATCCAGCACACAGTGCCTGTAATTTTACTCTGCTCTCTGCACTTCGTGTTTGAATTTTTTCCCTCTGCCATGCTGAAAGTGGGAAGTAAAGGCTGTATTTTGACTGTGCAGGAAATTCTGCATATTTTGGGGAATCTCACAGAGACTTTGCTCCCTGCCCAGAGCTCTGCCTCAGGACAACCAGTGAAGGTAGGTTTTGTCTTTTTTCTGTTCCAGAGCCAGAAGAAGCAGAGACCCACTTCTTGTCCAGAGAGATCGTGTGGCACCTGCGGCAGGAGCACCACGAGGAGGTCACCGTGCTCGAGGGGAGCCACCTGCACACCCCATCCACAGCCCTGGACTCGGCAGAGCTCAACCTCCAGATCAGTGTGTCTGACCTGCCACAGCCACTGCGCACCGACGGCTTCTGAGCCAGCCCCTCACTGCCCTTCGGGGCTCTGCTTGCCCTTCCCCATCCCCTTCCCCCTGGAGCACGTGCTGCCCGTGGCAGCGACCCCCACTCCCCCCCAGACCTCCTGTGCACCACGGTTAGTGGAGCAGCTGACTCAGCCCACAGCCCTGTGACATGCTTCCCATTTTCTTTTTTACGTACAGCTCATATATTCTTCTGTGGGTGTATTGGTTGGGTTTTTTTTTTTTATCTGCTTTGATTTGTGTCATATAAAGCACTTTCCTCCGGGACAAGTTGCAGTATCCTAAATTTTGGGCACAATGTGCAGGCTGCCCCACGTGGGATAGGAAAAGGTTCTTCACTCTGAGGGTGGTAGGACACTGAACAGACTCCCCAGGGAATGGTCATAGCTCCAAGGCTGCCAGAGCTCCAGGAGCACTTGGACAATGCTCTTTGGAACAGGGTGGGATTGTTGGGGTGTCTTTGGAGGGCCAGGAGTCAGACTCGATGATCCTTGTGGGTCCCTTCCAACCCAGGATATTCCATGAATCTCTGGTATGCTGTGGTGGTGGATGGGGCTTTGGAAATCCCAGCCAGGAGTGTGCCTCTGTGTGCTGGGGCAAACACACCCAGCCCTCGTGGCCTGACTCATGGGGCAGCTCCTGCAGGCACAGGGAGCATGTGCAGGACTCCCAGGGGAGCCTCCAGCCTGAGGGAAAGTGCTGGTGGCAGAGCAGGCTCACCCAGGATGGGGAGATGATGATGGAAAGGGCTGGGCAGGTGCAGGCTGGAGCTGAGACAACAGCCCTGCTCCTGCCGGTGGCTGCCCAGCTCCTTTTAGAATCATAGAACCCTGGAATCACTAAGGCTGGAAAAGCCTTCTCAGGTCATCGAGTCCAACCATTAACCCAGCACTGCCAAGGCCACCACTAACCTGTGTCCCCAGGTGCCACATCCATGCATTTTTTTACATTTCCAGGGGACAGTGACTCCACAGTGACAGCCCTGCACAGCCCATTCCAATGCCTGACAATGCTTTCAGTGAATAAATTCTTCCTGATGTCCAAACTGAACCTCCCCTGGGGCAGTTTGAGGCCATTTCCTCTGGTGCTGTCCCTTGTTCTCTGGAAGCAGAGCCATACCTGGCTGTCAAGAAGTTGTAGGAAGGGAGAAGGTGCCCCCTGAGCCTCCTTTTCTCCAGTCTGGGCCCCCCTCAGCTCAGTCAGCTGCTCCTCATCTTGTGCTCCAGACCATTCCCCAGCTCCGTTCCCTTCTCTGGACATTGAGGGCTCCAGGCCCCTCAATGTCTTTCTTGTCATGAGGGACCCAGAGTTGGACACAGAATTCCAGGTGCCTCACCTGGGCTATACTTGCAGGGCTCTACCTTTCATGAATATGGGAGAACATGGTGGGAGATCTCTCCCCAGCTCCAGCCTAGCGAGCTTTCAGGGGAGATTTGGCTGCACGTTGGTCCTGCTGGGACTGTGAATTGGAGCCCATTTCAGGATGCAGTAAAACCTTAATCTGCAGCCTAATCTCTGGGTACTGCATCTGTGCAAAAACGGCAAAAACGGCAGCTGAAAGGGCTGTGAAGGGAGGGTTGGGACAGCAAAGGCCACTGCAAAGAGCCAGCTGGTTTGCAGAGGTATCAGGAACGTTTGCTGAGGCCTCTGGGATGTGCCAAGTGCCTGGTGCTGGACTGACTGGAGAGGGAAACAGCAGGTGGGGGACCTCCTGCTCCTGGAAGGAGACACCCTGGTGCAGGGAGCAGAGTGGGGGTCTGGCCCCGGGGTGTGGGCAGGACGTGGGTCCTGCTCACCTGAGCAGCGTTCCCAGGGGTGCAGAGCAAATGCAGCAGGCACCTGCTGAGGTGCAAGGGAAACGCACAACGCCAGGGCTGAGCTCAGCACCACGGAACAGCCGGCAGCAGCTGTGTGAGCAGCACAGCCACTGCAGCCCCGAGGGCTCACACCTTCAAACCTGTCCCTGTGGAGCACAACTCCCTGTCCTCCTTGCTGCCCTGCTCCCTTCCCGTGTGGAAGCTTCTTATCTCGCCCATCACTGCAGCCAGGCCGGGCTGGAGATGCTGATAAGCTGGGGCCATATGAGCAGGGGACAGGTTGAAAGACAGGCACAAGCCCAGAGGAAATCTGACAGCACAGCCTTGTTCCAGCAGCAGCCGTGCCGCCAGCCAAAGGCTCAGCTCCCGCCACTGCTCAAGGGCACAGCCGGGGCCAAGGTGAAAGCCTTTGCTGGCAGCAGGAACCGGAGGCACGGCTGGATCAGAGGCAGCAAATCAAACCTCAGAAGTGGCAGCTCGCTGCTAAGCTGGCAAACACAGGATAACCAGTTTCCCCTTGAGCTCTCCGACAGCACAAATAGCTCAGTTTTAGTGCTAATCACAGCATCCCACGGCAGGTCTGACTCAGACCCGGGACTCTCGGGCTTGCAGGCAGACCCATCCTGATCCACAGGGAGCAGCAGTGCCACCACAGCTCAGCAAGGTGAGCTGAGCAGCGCCAGGGGCCACCACCATCCGGCAGGGTGGGAGGCTCACAGCCGGGATCCTGCTGAGCAAGGCACAGAACGGCAGCACCCTCCCTGCAGCCAGGGCTGGGGTCAGGGCTCAGCTGAGACACAGCAAGGACAGGGCTTCTCCCGGCCCCTCCTCACATCCCAGCTGTCTTCCCACCAGAAATCCCAGGAACTGCCCGCACTGCCCCATCTGTGCTGCCCCACACCTCGAGGGGCTAAGAGGTGAGTTCCCTCACAGACCCTCGGCAGGGCAGGTGCTCAGCTTCCACCGTGACCTAGAAAAACTGATTTCCATGGAATCCCAGAAAAGGCTGGGTTGGAAGGGATCTTAAATCTCATCTCATTCTACCCCTGCCATGGGCAGGGACACCTTCCACTATCCCAGGTTGCTCCAAGCCCCATCCAGCCTGGCCTTAGACACTTCCAGGGATGGGGCAGCCACAGCTTCTCTGGGCACCCTGTGCCAGGGCCTCAGCACCCTTACAGGGAACAATTTCTTCCCAATATCCAACATAAACCCACTTTCTGCCACATTGTCCTGCTGGTGAGGTGAGGCTGGCAATGGGTTCACCTCTCTGGAGGTGAGAGCAGTGACTGATCACAGGACTCTGCTGCCCTCACATGTTTTTTACCAATACCCAAATTTTCCAAGTCAGCCTTGCACTAAGTGGCACTTTTCAAGTGTTGTGATTGTGTTCCAAGAAAGGCCCTTGCACTCACTCACATAGCTTTCTTTTCTTTTCTTTTCTTTTCTTTTCTTTTCTTTTCTTTTCTTTTCTTTTCTTTTCTTTTCTTTTCTTTTCTCCTTTCATGAAGTAAAAATCCTGCTTGAAAAGTGGCTGGTTTGAGATGGCTGAGGAAAATATCAGGTTCACTAAGCCCACACCTGCCTCTGGATAAAGTCTGGAATCCTGCAAAGCAAGGAAACAGCAGCTCAGCACTCAGCCTGCAGCAATGGTTAGACTTAAACTGGCTATTAATATTAATACCAACATTAATGCTTCTTCTTTGGGCTGCACCTGCCACTGCCTCCCGAGTCCTTTTCCTTTCCTCTTCCCAGTGCTCAGTGGGAGCAGTGTAATATACACTGGGAATGTATCTAAATTAACTTGGAGAGCTGCAGCCTGACAGCCCAGAAGGCTTCACGGAGCTGCCTCTGTGCTGGTGTAGCACCCACGAGAGTAACACACATGTAACCCTCAGCATCACAGGTTTTAATTAAATTGCGCCGAGCACCTGAAACCAACGTTCCCCACAGTTCCTCAGGCTTTCCTGGTGTTCTGCAGAGCCTGTTTTCCGAGCTGGAAGTGCTGTAGGCCGGGTTTCGCTGGCTCCTTCAGTGGCTGTGTCAGCTGCAGCGTGGCCCCAGCACAGCTCTGTGGGCCTTCGGGCTCACACAAGGCCGGGACAGCCCCAGGCTGTGCCAGGGACTGGATATTCGGGAACATTTCCTCACTGAAAGGGTGCTCAAGCACTGTGACAGGCTGCCCAGGGCAGCGGCGGGCTCAGCATCCCTGGAAGTGTTCAAAACATGTGTGGGTGTGCCTCGGAGTTGGTAGCTTTTTAATATTTTTTTGGCTTGGCAGGGCTGTGTTGATGCTTGGACTCGATGATCACAGAATCAATTAGGGTGGAAAAGAACTCCAAGACCGTTTTTGTTCTTTCCTTAATTTTGTTCTGGTGTTTCTGTGAGTGTATGTGGAAATTCCTCCCTGGAGCTGAGCAGTGCCCATCAGAGTGAGACTGAGTGAGAGATTTGCCCCCGGGCACATCAACCTCTGTTCAGTAATTACTTTGCTACCTTTAATATCATTTACTATCAATATCACTCAAAAGTATTGCACTGCTCTAGAAGTTAGAACTACCTACCCGGTGCAGCAAATAATTCTGATTAAGATTTTTTAGTCTAATCATTACCATAATTGATTTAAATATTTTACTTGTGTAAGTATTTTTGGGTTACCATCCTTAATCCTGAAGTACAAAGTCATATAGAGGCTCAATTGCACTGCTTTACACATAAACCGCTGGCCAAGCCTGGGACTTGAAAGAAATGAGAGAGAGGTGTCTTTACAAACGAACTGGGTTTGCTGATAGATAAGTCCAGACAATGAAAGAAACAATGGGAGAAAGATATATAAATTCCAAGATATTCCACTGATTGACTCAGACTGATACTCACCCAAGACTGTGCTAAATCACTGGATTTAGCTAAAACAAAAAGAAAAAACAACAAAGACACAAGTAAAAGAAGGCGGGGGGGTAGACATTAGAAGGGGGTCTGTATTAAGCGATTCGGGGAGTCTGTACCTCTCCAGTTCCTGAGACAATGGGGAAAGAGAGAGAGAAAATGCAGCCGGGAAATAAGGATAAAAGAAAGGCTGTATCCTCCGACAATTTGAGAGACTACATGGGAAATGCCCATGACTTCTCCATTTATTCATTAATAAAGCTATGGGACTCCTCCGTCTCCTTTCTGGACATAAACCTCTGGTGTTTGTGGATTAATTTTCCTGACAGACTGGACCACACTCCTCACGGAGGAAGAGCCCTGGGGAGCTGCGGAGTTTGGCACCCCCATCCATCCCACGCCCAGGGGCGCGACGGTGGCGGGGCGCTGGGGCCCTGGCCGCGCTGAGGGGCGCCCATGAGCTCCGCCAGTGCCGCTGCGGAGGTGCCGGTGCCCCNTGGCACCCCCATCCATCCCACGCCCAGGGGCGCGACGGTGGCGGGGCGCTGGGGCCCTGGCCGCGCTGAGGGGCGCCCATGAGCTCCGCCAGTGCCGCCGCGGAGGTGCCGGTGCCCCGCGGGGCCGGTGCGGGGCCGGTGCGGGGCCGGTGCGGGGCCGCTGCCGCGCCAAACCCGAACCGTCCCTCACGAACACACACCACCCCCAACATGGCGCCGGTCGGGCGGTGTGAGGGAAAGTGAAGGCTGTCACGTGACTCCGCTCCACCCAATCAGCGTCGAGCAGCGCCTCCGAGGCGGGAAGGGGAGCGCGGGAGGAGGCACCGGCTCCATGACAACCCATCAGCGGAGGGGGGAGGGGTGACCGGCTC
>VZTJ01001884.1:1832630-1867856 GCA_013397795.1 Orthonyx spaldingii | reverse complement strand
GGTGTCACGTGTCTCCGCGCCAGCCAATCGGCGGCGGGCAGTGGCGGGGCCAAGATGGCGGACGATAAGGTGAGCGCGGAGGGCCGGGGCTGAGGCGCTGCCGGGGCCGCGGGGAGGCCGCGCTGGTTCCGCCCGCGGGAGGGGTCGGGAATCACCTCCGTGTTTCCCGCAGGACTCGCTGCCTAAGCTGAAGGACCTCGCCTTCCTGAAGGGGCAGCTGGAGAGCCTGCAGCGCAGGGTGGAGGACGAGGTGCAGGCCGGCGTGGGGCAGGTAACGCGCGGGCGCGGGGCGGGCCGGCCGCCTCCTCTGAGAGGGACTGATGGGGGGGGAAAACAAATCCCGGGGGAAAAACATCCCGCAGCTCACCCCTGGGGATCGGCCCCCTCCCCGATCCCGGCCGTGCTCACTGTGCTCTCCTCTCAGGACGGATCCCTGCTGGCATCGCCCTTGCTCAAAGGTTTCCTGGCGGGATATTTGGTCGCCAAGCTCCGCTTCTCCGCCGTCCTGGGCTTCGTGGCCGGCACCTGCACGGGGATTTACGCCGCCCAGAACTACGCTCTGCCCAACGTCGAGAAGACGATTCGGGACTATGTGAATTCACTGAAAAAAGGTCGGGACTAGCGAGGAGGAGCCCGGCGGCAGCAGGGACTGCAGGAACGGTGCTCCTTAGGTAGCAGGCACAGAGCACCCCAGGGCTCTGGGAGGTACCTCACCTGCACCCTTGTTTTCCCTGGAAAAGGGCTTTGCACCACACCACTGCGACACGTCGGGGGCTGGTGATGGGTGTGTGCTGGGCACCATGGCAGCGGTGATCACTGCACTGACCCACAGCAGCTTCAGAGCACCGAGGGGCTGCCAGCTGCCTTTTCCCCCCACCTTTCCCTGTGCCCCTGCGGACTGAGGGACTGCTGTGCCCTGTCACCTGTGTGCCCTGGGAACGTGAGGCTGCTGTGCCCTGTCACCTGTGTGCCCTGTAACCCGTGTGCCCTGCCACCCAGCCCACGCTGTGCCCTGGGAATGTGCTTTGTGTGGCTTCTCAGGAAGGCTTGTAGTTCTCCTAACGAGAGACAACATCCCGCTCTTCTGCTGCGTCACAAATGTTGCAGGGAACATCCTGCTTGAATCAGGCTCATTAAATTCTTGGTATTTGGTCTCTTCGGTGTTGCAGGGTGAGAGTCTGTCTGGCCTCTCTACGCTGACAGCAGCTCACTGCTGCTGGCTCTCGCCCGGAAATGGGGATGTTTGGGAACGCTGCTGGCTCTGCCAACAGGCTGCTCCACAGGGGGCTGTGGGCACTGCTGCTGCTGCTCTCTGTGGCCATCTACGGCTCCCACGCCCCCCTCCTGACCCTCTGCAAGGTGGACGGGGCCATCCCCTTCAGTTCCACGTCCGTGGTGGTGCTGGTGGAGCTGACCAAGCTGGCGCTGTCCCTGCTGTCCCTGCTGGCCGTGGCGCGGGAGCCGCTGGGCGCAGCCCTGTCCTGGCGCCACGCCGCGCCCTTCGCCCTCTCGGCGCTGCTCTACGCCGCCAACAACAACCTGGTGGTGCACATGCAGCTCTTCATGGACCCCAGCACCTTCCAGGTGCTCAGCAACCTGAAGATCGTCAGCACGGCGCTGCTCTACAGCCTCCTGCTGCGCCGGCGCCTGGGCAGGCGGCGCTGGCTGGCGCTGCTGCTGCTGCTGGCTGCCGGTGTCTCCTACAGCTGCGGGGGGCTGCGGGGGCCCGGTGACACCGGCGGGATGCGCCTGCACGTCACCCCCGTGGGGCTGCTGCTGCTCTCCGTGTACTGCCTCATCTCCGGCCTCTCTGCCGTCTACACCGAAGCCATCCTCAAAGCCCAGGCGCTGCCCCTCAGCCTCCAGAACATCTTCCTGTACTTTTTCGGGGTCCTGCTCAACCTGATGGGCTCCGTGTGGAGCGGCGCGGAGGGCGGGTTCCTGGAGGGCTTCTCCCCGTGGGTGCTGCTGGTCGTGCTCAGCCAAGCCCTGAACGGGCTCATCATGTCCGTGGTGATGAAGCACAGCAGCAACATCACCAGGCTCTTCATCATCTCCTGCTCCATCCTGGTCAACGCCCTCCTCTCTGTTGCCCTCTTCAACCTGCAGCTCACCCTGCTCTTCTTCGTGGCCGTGGCGTGCATCGGCCTGGCTGTGCACCTGTACTACGGAGTCACGTAGCCACTGCCTCCCTCCCACGTGTCTGGGCAGCCCCAACCCTTCCTCAGGCTGGGGTTGTTCCTGGTGAGCGCCTGCACAGCTCCAAGGACCCCCCGAGGATGAGTGCTGAGGGGAGAGCACCCTGTCCTGCTTCCACAGGGAAACTGGGCCCTGCTCCAGTCCAGCCAGCCCCTGTGCCATGGGGTTCCCATGGGATCAGGCATGCCCAGCCTTAGCAAGGGTCCTGAACCCCTTGTGCATGTCTCAAGATGTGCCAGGGGAGGTTCAGGTTGGACATAGGGAGTAATTTCCTCACAGAAAGGGTGATTAAACATTGCCCAGGAAGGTGGTGGAGTTGCCATTGCTGGAGGTGTTTAAGGCAGGACCGGCTGTGGCACTTAGTGCCCTGGTCTGGTTGGCAAGGTGATGTTGGTTTACAGGTTGGATGTGATGATCTCAGAGGTCTTTTGCCCCCTAAATGGTTCTGGGGCTCTCTGTCCCATGTCCTCAAGCTGCTTCCCCATACTACAGTGGCCTGGAATGCCCCGGCAGTCGTTGGCCCTGCCACCCCTCCTGCCAGCCCAGCACGGGGCTGGTGCCCTGTCAGCTCCTGTGGATGCTGCTTGATCCCTGGTGCTGCTTCCCTAGGCCTCTCCCCTCCCAGTTTTCCAGCCTAGCCCCTGGCTGGAGCCCTGCTCTCCTCAGGCCCCATTTCCCCTTCCTGGGCGCAGTGTCTCTGCAGGGGCTGGGACGTGTGGGAACTGTTTCCCCTGCTCCCCAAAAGGGGGAAGCCTCCCAAATTTGTACCAAGTTCCTGGCAGGCAGAGGCCACCTGGGCTATTAAAGCTGCGGTTCAACAGCATCTGTGTGTCTGTCCTGTGTTTGCCCTCCCTGTGGGGTGGTGTCTGTGTCCCTTGGGGCAGGTTTGGGGGCCGGGGTGTGTCCGAGCCTGACAACACTCATGAGTGAGGGGCACCCACTTTACTCCGTGTGTCCCCAGCTGGGGGCTGCCAACCCTCCCACCAGGCTGAGCCTGTGCTCCCACAGGCAGGCTCCCAGCAGAGCAGGGTTTTTTCTCCCTGGGCCAGGTTTCCACAGGGAGCAGCAGCCAGAGCGGGCAGGAGGGTGTAGTGATTGAGATCACGGAGCACCACTTTGTCAGCGAGCAGGATCGTCTTTATTAAACACACTGGAGTATTTATGTTTCTTCTGTGTATGAGTTTTAGGATCAAACTATGCAGCCAGTGATTAGGAGACTAACCAATCACACAAATAAATGACAGAGCTGATGTTCCTTGCTCTTTTATCTCAGACACTCTCACACAACCCACACAGCCTCACTGGGCCGCCGAATGGCAGCGTTCTCACAGAGGTGTTTATGGCTGCCGATGATCTTTGGTGTGCGCTTTCCCGTGGGAGAAGAGCTGTTCTTCAAGGTCAGGATGGCCCGAGCAGGCTGCAGCTTCTGCAGGAGGGGAGGCTGTGCCTGGGATAACTCGTGTGCCTGGGGCTGGCCAGTCCCGGACTCACCGGTGGTCAGTGCAGGGAGGGGTCCGCAGGTCCGCAGCTGTCCCCACGGCCCGGGCGTGGCTCAGGGCGTCTGTGTGGTGGCATCGGCCGTGCCTGCCCGCCGGCTGTCCCGCAGGCGCTGGTTGTGCTCGGCGAGTTCCACGGCGTCCCGGAGCACCTCCTGCAGCAGCGCCCGGTGCCGGCGCTCCAGGGCCTCCCGCTGCTCCTCTGCCAGGCGCTGCTGGTCCCGGAGCACCTGCGGGATGCGCAGGGCGGTCTGGCACAGCCCTGGCACAGCCGGAAGGGTGTCCCCAGCCCTGCCTGCCCACCTGCAGCAGGTGCTGCCTGCAGATCTGCATCTCCCGGCGGTGATTTCTCAGCGCTGCCTCCAGGTCCCGCTCTGCCGCCTCCCGCTCCCGCAGCGCTGCCTCCAGGCTCAGGCCCAGCGCGGTCACCTCCCGCTGCCAGCGCTCTGTGTCCATCTGCGGGGGACAGGGACAAGGTCACGGCAGCTCCAGGGCGTCCCTGCTCCTTTGGGCTGTGCCAGGGAGAGCGGTGCCACGGGACAGGGACAGGCTGGAGCGCGCGGTGCGGGCTCGGTCTGTGCCCACCTCTGCGCCGTGCTCCTGGGCTGGCGCGGCCCCGGCGCCGAGCTCTCGCTGCAGCTGCCGGCAGTGCTGAGCCCGCAGCCGCTGCTGCCGGGCCCTGGCCAGGGCGCGCTGGAGCTCCGGGGACGGGCACGGCTGGCAGCGGCTCCCTGCCTGGCGGAGGGCGGAGCGGGCTGGGGTGGCACCGGGACAACCGGAGCCAGTGCTGGCAGCACAGGGACTCTGTGGGCTCCCACTCACCCTGTCACCCCCGGGCTGTGGCTGTGACACGTCGCTCTGGGATGGCTCCTCCAGCAGCCCCTGCCCTGCGCTGGCCAGAGCTCGGCTGTCCCCTCCCTGGCTTATCCTGCTGTCACCCTCTCCTGCTGTGTGGGGACAGGGGAGGAGGATGAGTGTGACGTGGGGGGCTGAAGAAGGATGTGCAGATGGAGAGTGAGGCCTTTCCCACCGTGAAAAGCCAAGCTCCGTGCCCCCATTTCCTCCACCCAGGTGTGGGATGCCTGCCTGGCCCCACGCTCCGGCCCTGCTGGTCCCAGGCTGGCTCTGGCTGGGGGTGTCTGGGTCCCAGGCTGCTGGCCTGGTGCTGTGTTCCCTGCAGAGACCTGGTCCTGTGAGAGAAGGAGGAGATGTTACAGGGACACAGAGGGGTTTCAGGGCTCCTCCTGCACCAGAACTATCCCTGGATAAGGGGCCCGGCCTGACCTCTGCCCACCTTGGCACTGGGCTGGTGCATCGCCCTTGTCCCAAGCACCTCGGCTGCTGCCAGCTTTTTCTTCCACCTTTGACTCTTCAGCACCTGGAAAAAGGGAACTGGAGGTTCTTGCTGGGGTGCTTCAGACCTCCAGGCCTGGCATGGCCCCAGGGACACATGTCACCCCGGGGACAGCTTCAGTCCCTGCCCTCAGTGCTGGACAAGGGTCTCGACACCAGGATGGGTCAAGAGCCTGGGCCTTCCCCAGCCCAGGGAATGAGTGCCACCTTGCTCCCTGTGGATGCAGGGGCATTTCCCACCTGCAGCTCCCGCAGGGCCCTCTGCAGCTGGGCCACAGCTGCCTTCTGCTCCGTGAGGCCAGCTCCAGAAAGCAGCTCCAGCCGCAGCCCTCGGATCTGCCTGCGGCGCACCGCGATCTCCTCCGCAGGATCCCAGAGTGTCACAGAGATGGTCTTGGCCAGCCCCTTCACCCTCTCAGCCAGTCCCAGGGCTCCCAGGATCTCCTCTTTGGAGGTGTCTGGGAGAAGAGCAAGCCCTGGGCAGGACCCATGGGGGGCCACCAGCACGGGGGTCCCGGTGCGGTGGAGATGAGCGGAGCTGATGTCCAGCCTGCAATGACTGCAGGTGTCCCTGGGCAGCAGCCGGGAACCGAGTGCCAGGCGTGGGGCAGGATGGGGGGAGTCCTCAGGGAGGGGCCACCCAGAGTGTGTCCCAGTCCCAGGGGTACCTGGCAGCGACACACACAGCAGCAGGAAGGTCAGGCTGTTCCCCTCCAGCAGCCGCTCCACGACCCAGGGCAGGCAGACAGCGTCAGGTTCCCTGCACTCCCTGCACGTGGGGAGAGACACCCCAGGAGCAGAATGGCTCTGGCAAGGGCCAGGCAGGCTGAGCCCCGACGCACAGGAGCCCAGGGATGGGTTGGCCACACTGGGAACAAGCCCATGTCCCCAAGGAGTGGTGACACCCCCTTGGCTCCCAGCCACGGGCTCCCTCTGGGGTGTCCCTCCTGCTTCACCCCCAGACATGGAATTCCCTGAGCCACAGCAGGCACAGGGGTGTGCCAGGGTGGTACCTACAGCCTGGGGCAGGGCCCGGGGGCCCCTGGGGACACCAGGATCCTGAGGGCCGAGTGCTGGCGCCTGCCACCCTCCAGCTGCTGCTCCACGGTGAGAGTGAAGAGGCTGCCGGCCCTGGGAAGAGGCCGGTGTGGGAGCGGGGCTGCAGCAGAGCCAGCCCCAGCTCCCCATGGCCCAGTCCTTCCCAATCTGCGGGATCTGGGCCAAATCCCTCACCCCTGCACAGCCGAGCTCCCGTCCGCGAGGGGCTGCTGAGCACAGCCCTGGGACAGCGCCGGGATGGCGCCCAGCCCCCTGGCATAGGCACTGATGGCAGCCTGGGCATCGGGCACAGCCACTTCTGTCGCCTCCTCCACCATCCTGGAAGCAGAGGGAGACAAGACCAAGCGAGGAGGGGCACATCCACCCCCTGGGCTCGCTGAGAAACCCCCCGGCCATGCTGTGGCTGGGCACTGTGCTCCCTGCCCAGCCCCACTCCTGATGCTGGGGTACCAACCCCCAGGAGCA
This sequence comes from Orthonyx spaldingii, assembly GCA_013397795.1. Classification (NCBI taxonomy): domain Eukaryota; kingdom Metazoa; phylum Chordata; class Aves; order Passeriformes; family Orthonychidae; genus Orthonyx; species Orthonyx spaldingii. The sequence continues at coordinate 1,861,284 of VZTJ01001884.1, read as the reverse complement.
TCTGCTCAGCCCTGGGGCACCAGGTACCTACAGGCCCAGGGGTGCCACATCCATCACCTGCAGGGCTCGGCCGTCGGGACGGAGCAGGTCCCAGGCTTTGTCGTGGGTGCTGACCTGGAACCAGGGGGCTGCATTAGGCAGGGGACAGGAAAAGGGGGCTGCTGGCATCCCACAGTCTCCAGGGGCCCGGGCTGCTTGTGGCCATGCACAGGCGAGGGCTGAGATTTCGGGGTAACTTCCAGCTTTTCCAGCCCTGGCACCAGGGAAGGGCAGAGCCCTGGGAACGCCCGAGCCCTGTGTGGAGCTTATCAGGTCCCTGGCAGCACCCCAGAGCCAAAGGGCAGGACCCTGCCCAGTGGCAGGAGCTGGTATCACTCCCGTGCAATCAAGGCCACACTGGAGGGACCTTCAGGCCGCAGGGAGCAGTGACTGGCCCGGGAAGCCCAGCTGTGATGTGAGCAGGACGGGGTTACAGGGCTCCCCTGTTCCCACTGTGCTGCTGGAGCTTGGGAGATGCTCTGTGGGCAGCTGAGGCTTCCCACATCTGGGAAGTCCTGGAAAGAGCTGAGAACACCTGGGATCCAAAGGTCTCCAGTCCCTGGTCATGCTCTGGGTGAGGGGACTGGATGCCAGTACAGGGCAGTATGTGCCCTTGGCAGTGGCAGAGAGGGAATGGGACTCTCATCCCGGGACATTCTGCCCTGCTCCTGCCCTACCTGGACCAGACTGACTGTCTGCAGGCTCTGTGTGTCCTCCCCCAAGGCCTCCAGCTCTTGGAAGATGGTGTCAATCACCTGTGGACAAGCTGGGAGCTGTTGGTTCCTGGGACCCTTGGCTGGGTCTCACCCCCGGCCCGGCGGGATCGGGGTCTGCTGAGTGACCTGGGAGCCCAGCACTGCCCAGCTGTGCTGGCACCTCTCCCTGCCACCTCTCCCCTGTGCCCTCACCTGCCAGATGACACTCTGGAAGGGCAGCTGTGTGCCAGGGCCGTGGGGGTCCCACAGCAGCAGGGACACGCTGTAGCCAAGGGGAACCAGGGCCAGTTGGGGTCTTGCCAACTCCAGGACCTTCTCCTGGTAGGAGAGACATATCCAGCAGGGCAGGATCAGTGTGGCATAGCCAGCTTGGCACAGCCAGGATGGCACAGCCAGTGTGGCACAGGCAGCGTGGCACAGCCAGGATGGCACAGCCAGTGTGGCACAGCCAGTGTGGCACAGGCAGCGTGGCACAGCCAGGATGGCACAGCATGGCAGGACAGCACGGTGCAGATGGCCCTGGCACGTGTGGCTGGGGACGGGGTACAGAGAAGGACGTGGGGCTCACGGTACCTGTCCTGCATCCAAGTGGAAGACACCATCGACAGTCAGGCAGCTCTCCTGCTGCAAGGGAGGGCACTAATGTTCACCTGCTCCTTATCCCAGCATGAGCAGTGCAGGGCAAAGGAGGGGCAGGGCACACTGGGGTGGAGATGGCAGGGGTGGCACAGAGGGCACAGAGAGACCTCCTCCCTTCCCCTGCTCTCTGGGAACCCCCAGGAATCCCCTACAAGGGAGCGGCCCATGGGGGTGTAGGGCAGGATCAGCTCAAGACCTCAGCTCCCGTCAGGGTCCCAAGCGTGGCAGGGACAGAGCCCCCCACTCCCACCGGGTTCCACAGGGACCCTCCTGCCCTGGGTGTCCCTGCCCTGCAGCTCTCACCTGGGGCTCCTTCCCAGCCAAGAGGAGCTGTAGAGGGTCCTTGCTGCTGTCCACCCAGCTTTCTCCTGGCCCTGAAAACACCGAGTGTGGGATGCAGGGGGTCATCTCCACCTGCCCCAGCCCTGTCCTGCCCCCCTCACAGCCTGGAGCCACATCCCAGGGCTTGACATCATTCCCGAGCCCTCCTGCTGTAACTCAGAGCCACCAGGATGGGGAGGACACCCCGTCCCTGTCAGCACTGCCCAGACCAGGCCCACAGCTTGGCCAGTGGTCCCAGTGGCACCACGGCTGTGGCTGCCCCCCTGTCCCCCTGTTCCCGGGCGTGGGGGTTCAGGTGAAGGCTCTGGGCTGCCCTGAGCTCTACCTGCTGCCTGGTGCAGTCCCAGGGCTGCTCGCACGCTGACATCCTGCTGGGCCTCCGGGGTAGAGGGGGAAGGAGCTGGATGAGCCCCCAGGGCAGCCGCTGACAGGTCCCTCCGAGCCAGCCTGGGCTGGGCCCACCACAACACTCACCTCGTCCATGGGCAGTGCCGCAGCAGCCCCCTGTGAGCTGCTGCTTGGCCAGGGCAGGGATGGGGTTACCCAGGGATCCGGTTCTCCTGCATTATTGATGGATGTGGGCAGAGCCAGACCCAGCCTGGAGACACCCGGCATTCCTGCTGGCCAAGGAATCAGCGGGACCAAGGAGGGCAGCTGGGTGCCTGGAGCCACTCACACCTCCTGCCTCCAAGAGGGACATCTCTGGTTGGGAGAGGAGGGACCTTGCACTACCATAAAGGTTTTCCAGGCACAAGAAGTGACCACAAACCACAGAATCGCTGGAGATCAGTCCCAGCAAGAGAGCACAGAAGGAAATGCCAGTGCCGAGGATCTCCTTTGTCTGTGGAAATGCAGGTGGTGGGGGCCAGGAGAGGAGGCCCAGGACAGCCCCTGTCCTGGTTTTGGACAGGACCAGGAGGAGGAGATGCACACGTGTCCCTCTCATCACTTGTTCCCTGCACAGAATGAGAGGAATGCCCCTGCCCCCCCAAACCCCCTCACCTGTGCCTCAGGTGTGAGGCTGAAGCCAGCTGGACTCAGGGGGGACAGGCAGCGCTGGGGCTCCTTCAGGAGCAGGGTAGGTCACACGGCAGGGACAACAGGGGCAGGCTGGGGCCTGGGGAGTTGGAGCTGGCCAGAAGGAAAACCCCTTGGGAGGGGGGAGCCCTGGCACAGAGCAGGGCACAGGGCTTTGAGGGGTTCCCCAGCACTGGGCTGGGCAAAGCCACAGTGGGATGATGCTGGGGAAAGCCCAGCTCCACAGGGGACCCTGGGCTGGGGACTCCAAAAGCCCCCGGTGGCAATGGTCACACATCCCCTGACCGGGCAGACGGCCCCGTGTGTGTGCTCCCGAGGGACAGCAAAGCCTGGGATTCAAGAGACAGTGATTTCTCCTTCCTCATCCCTCAGCCAGCAGCTGCTGCTCCCTGTTCCGTGTCCAGCCAGCCCAGGATTCCCCAGGTGCTGTTGTACACCCTGGCTAACACCAGCAGAGCGGTGCCTTCTGCCCTCCCACAGCCCAGGGCACGGCCCCAGCCTCCCCTCGGCTGCTCGGGACTGGTGGCACAGCTCCAGAGCCCCTCCAGCCCGGGCAGGGACACACCCGGGTGCCCCTGGACATGCAGCAGACCCCGAGTCCGTCACAATCCACACCCAGACCCCAGGCCCTGTTCAGCCGCTCTCCAGCTCCAGCCTTGCTCCTTCCCACAGTTCCTCCCCACCCCCAGCCAGCCCAGGCTGTGTTTGCCTGCAGGTCATGTGTACCTGTGCCCAAACACAGAGAGGGAGGGACACAAAACACCCAGGCACAGATTTTAATGCAGAGGCAGGACAGGCCCTGGGGAAGAGGAGCAGGGCTTGGCCAGGTGAGCGCTGCCTGCCACCAGCCCCTTCATTTTACAAGGATGTGGAGTGACAGGATAAGGGGGAATGGCTTCACACTGACACAGGGCAGGGTTAGGTGGGATATTGGAGAGAAATTCTTCCCTGTGAGGGTGGGGAGGCCCTGGCACAGGGTGCCCAGAGAAGCTGTGGCTGCTCCTGGATCCCTGGCAGTGTCCAAGGTCAGGTTGGACGGGGCTTGGAGCAACCTGGGATAGTGGAAGGTGTCCCTGCCCTGTGGACAGGGGGGTGGAATGAGATGGTCTTTAAGGTGCCTTCCAACTGAAACTATCCTGTGATTCTATGACTCCCCCCATCCCTATTTTCCCACGCCTGTCCCTTCCCCACCCAGCCCCTTCCTTTGGATATTCCCCAGTCCTGCATTCCCAGGCTCTCCTTGAGCATCCAATAATCCATTTTTTCATTTCTATGAGATATTCTCTGAATAACCCAGAACTCAGAATAAACCCATTTTCTTCTTATCACTTAAAAAGTTCCTGGCTGAACCTCATCAAGGTCCCACTTGGACTCACCTGCCAGTCCCCCAGGTCGAGGTCTAAGGAGCTGTTCCTGCTCATTAGCATTTGTGTGCAGGGGTGTTTAATTTAGTCATTTTCCTGTCTTTTGTGGTTTTTCTCTTAGGCTGATGAGCAGCCAAGCAGCATCCTGCCAAACCTCAGGTCGTGGCCCAGCCACAGCCCCGGGTGAGGAGAGGAAGGATCGGCACAGGGGCCACGGAGGCTCCAAGGATGGGGGACTGGTAGGGCTGAAAGGTGTGGGGGGCTCTGGGCAGGGACCCCAGCAAGGCATGGGGCATCTGAGTGCTACCAGTGGGAATATGATGGAGCTGAACTGCTCTTGTCCAGGGCAGGTGACACGGCAGGGACAATGGGGGCGTGTTGGGGGAGCTGGAGTTGGCCACAGGGAAAACCCCCGTGGGAGGGTGCAGCTCTGGAACAGAGGGGCTTGACCTGAGGGGTGCCCCAAAACTCAGCTGGGCACAGCCACAGCGGGATAATCCTGTGGATGCAGGGGAGCCCGGACTGGGGACACCAGGAGCCCCTCACCAGAACCTGAGAGCCTTCCCTGCGGGGCAGCACCGGCGGGAAGGGTCCCAGTGTCCCTCAGGCTCTGCGGCAGGGCCTGGCCCTGGCCACGCAGACGGCCCCAGCCAGGCCGAGCAGGGCCAGTGCGACGCAGAGCGGGGCCACCACGGCGGCGGGGTCACAGCGCAGCACCGACACCGGCACCTGCGACACCGGCCAGCCCTGGAACTCAGCTGGGGACTGGCACCTGTAGTCCCCGGGCCAGCCCTGCCCCAGGTGCCCCGCGGCCGCCAGTGCCTGCAGCCCCCCGGCCCCGGAGCAGGAGCAGCTGAAGGGGTTGTCAGCCACTGCCACGTCCTGCAGGTGCCCCAGCAGCTTCACCTCGTCCCTCGGCAGCTCCGCAATGGAGTTGTTGTCCAGGTGGAGCGTGTCCAGCACGGGGAAATTCCTGATGGAGGGGACGGCCTGCAGCAGGTTTTGGTTCAGGAAGAGCTTCTTCAGGGAGCTGAGGGAGATGTCTACGGCACGGAGATGGTTGTGGCTCATGTCCAACACCTCGAGGCTGGGAGGCAGCGGTGTCGGCACTTCTTCCAAGCCGGTGTTGGACAGGTTAAAGTGCCTGAGGCTCACTGGCCACTGGCAGGAGGAGGATGGCTCAGCCACGAGCTCGTTGTGGCTGAGATCAAGGTGCCGGAGCTCCTGCAGCAGCCCCAGGCCCTCGCACACGCTGTGGTAGGACCTCAGGTCGTTGTGGTGCAGACTCAGCTCCTGGAGCTGAGGGAAAGCTCCCCGGCAGAAGCTGGGGGCCAGGCTGCCATCCCCGAGGCTGTTCTGTGCCAGGTCCAGGGAGCGCAGGGCTCTGAACACCGTCCCGATGGCACAGGGCAGGCTGCTGAGGCGGCAGCCGGTGACAGCCAGCTCCTCCAGTGTCCCCAGCCACCCACTCAGGCTGGAGAAGGCCTGCTCTTGGCCCGTCAGCGGCGCAGATGTCACGTTGTGGAAGCTCAGGGACAGTATGGGCAAGTTCTGGTCATCCATGTCGCTCCAGTTGCCTGTCCCCTGGAAAATGCAGCTCTCAAAGGCCAGCTCCTGCACGTGGGTGTAGGAGAAGAACCTCAGCACACGGGCGAGGAGTATCTCAGGCACCAGCACATTTCCAATAATTATTTTCTGGACAATAAGGGAGCCCAGAGTTTCAATGGTGGAGTAGTCCAGGTCCCTGATGGGGAAGGCTATGTATTTCTCCAGATCTCCGCCCTGAAACTCCACCACAGTTGCTGGGAGGCACTGAAGGATGCTGCCTATGTTTTCCTCGGACAGGTTGTAGCACACGCAGTGCTCCTGAGTGCGGTTGAAGAAACAGCTGTTTCTGTTTCTTCTGCTTTCTGCCCCCAGCAGCCCCAGGAGCAGAAGCACAGCCACCCTCATGGTGAACAACCTAAAAACTGGAGGAGAAATGGGGAGTGACAGCTGAGGGAACCACTCCGACCCAGACTGGAGGGACAGCTTGGGCAGGTTCAGCCCTGCAGAGCCATCCCTCGGGGACCGGGCACTGCCCTCACCCCTCCTTTCCCTGCCCGGCCACTGCGCCGTGCCTCGGGCAATGCTCAGGCCAGCAGCCAAACACCCCGGAGCTGCACATGTGCCACCCTTCCCTCGGCAGGGAGTCTCCGAGGCTCTGCACTGTCCTGCCTGGGCTGCCTCGCTGCAGGCTCCCGCTCTGGAACGACCAGGAAATGCCACGGAAACAGGAGAAACTCGGAATGCCGAGTTACAGAAGCCAAACGTGTCAGTGTGACCACGGAGAGAGCCCCAGCTCTGTTTGTTCCTCTGTAATCTGGGGCAGGAAATTGCAACAGAGGGCTTCATGTTTTTTCCTTCCTCACCCAGGGATTTGATTCATCACCAGCCCCCAAAGGGGTGGTAGAAACAGACCCCTGCGGGTCTGAGCACATCCCTGTCAGCACCGAACGCTGGTCAGCTGACGGAGTCTGATCTCTGATCTCACATCGCAAAAGAAGCAGCAAGCACAGATTAAAGGCTTCCAAAAATGTGCTGACTCAGCTCGCTGAGTGGCAGGGGGTCTCAGGGGGTCCCCGGCCCAGCCTCCTGCCCTGAGCAGGTCTGTTGCTGGCACCAGCCCTGACCAGCCACAGCTTTCTTTGGCCACATCCCGAAGCCCACCGGGGACGCAGCTCTCCCTACCTGTGCGTGCGGGGCTGCCCCGCTCTCCCCGGGAGAAGCTCTGCTCCGGCACCTGCCCCGAGCGGGAGCGGGCTGCGTTTGCCCAGTGACTCACCGGACAGCGAACACCGAAACTGTTCCTTGCTCCTCGGCTGCTTCCTCCAGCTGCTGCCAAGTCCCGGGCTGAGATGCCAAGGGCTCCAAGCTCAGTTCCGTCCGGTGCCCGATGCTGGCCGGCCTCCCGCGGGGTGAGCCCTCCAGGCGTGTTCCAGCTGCCGCTGGCGCTGCCGCAGCCGCTCCCACCCGGGCCGGGTCCCCACGCACGGGGCTGGGCAGACACCTCGAGCCGACTCCCGGGCACAGCCCTCGCTCCCGCGGCGTGACTTCCTGAGAAGCACTTCTGCTTGGCTTCCCTGCAGCTGCGGGCTGGGAAGGCTGGGGCCGGAGTGCGGGCCCTGCTCGCTCTCCGAGGAAGGGTGATGGAGCAGAGCACGGGCGAGATTCCCCAGGTGCTCGGGGTCAGCCCTTCCAGATGCTCTGGTATTGCTGAGCACCCTGCGGGCAAGGCAGAAGGGTCATACCCGGCACCCAGACCATGCCCAGGTGCCTGTGTTCCCTGTACGATGGGGATGGCACAATTCCCATCCATTGTGCAGGCAGCCCGCAGCGGATCCAGAAGTGTTCAGGAAACAGTGGATGTGGCACTCGGTGCTCTGCTCTGGCTGGCAAGATGGTGGTCGCTCAAGGGTTGGACTCGATGATCTTGGAGATCTTTTCCAACCTAAATGATTCTGTGATTCTGTGATCTCTCAGGAATTTTTTTTTTCTCGCCCAGGGATTTCTCTGCCTGTGTTGGATTCAGAAAGGGCTTCAGAAAGGTAACAAAACTGCGTGGCTGGACAGTGCAGCTCCCAGTTTGCTGTGGTCAATGTGGCATTACACATTGGTGTCACAGCTGCTGGGGTGGGGGCTGCCTGTCCCCTTCTGCAGAGGGGCTCAACAATTCCATGATTCCTCTTCTACATTCTCAGGTTACATGAAATTCCTCAGCACAGGAAGGACATGGAGCTGCTGGAGCAAGTCCAATGGAGAGCATGGAAATGCTCCGAGGGCTGGAGCCCCTCTGCTCCAGAGACAGGCTGGGAGCTGGGGGTGTTCAGCCTGGAGAAGGCTCAGGGGAGACCTCAGAGCACCTTCCATTGCTTAAAAGAGCTCCAGGAGAGGGACTTCAGACAAGGGCCTGGAGTGACAGGACAAGGGAGAATGGAGTCCCACGGANGGCTGCCTGTCCCCTTCTGCAGAGGGGCTCAACAATTCCATGATTCCTCTTCTACATTCTCAGGTTACATGAAATTCCTCAGCACAGGAAGGACATGGAGCTGCTGGAGCAAGTCCAATGGAGAGCATGGAAATGCTCCGAGGGCTGGAGCCCCTCTGCTCCAGAGACAGGCTGGGAGCTGGGGGTGTTCAGCCTGGAGAAGGCTCAGGGGAGACCTCAGAGCACCTTCCATTGCTTAAAAGAGCTCCAGGAGAGGGACTTCAGACAAGGGCCTGGAGTGACAGGACAAGGGAGAATGGAGTCCCACGGACAGAGGGCAGGATTAGGTGGGATACTGGGAAAAAATTCCTCCCTGTGAGGGGGGTGAGGCCCTGGCACAGGTTGCCCAGAGAAGCTGTGGCTGCTCCTGGATCCCTGGCAGTGTCCAAGGCCAGGCTGGACAGGGCTTGGAGTGACCTGGGACAGGTGTCCCTGCGCACGGCAGGGGAATGGAACTGAATGAGCTTTAAGGTTCCTTTCCACCCAAATGGGTCTGGAACTCCATGAAACTGCTGCTGAGTGCATGATGGAAAAATCACAGCTGCCCTCCGAGCTCTCCTCGCGGCCCCTTTTGCCGAGCCCGGCAGCTCTGCCCGGGGCTGGAACCTTCAATTTCTGCCCTCCAGCTGCAAATTCCCCAAACACCTCCCTGGGGAGGCACCAGCTCCTCTGCCCCTCGGTCCCCATCACCTCGCTGGAAGGTCCTGGGGCACTGAGCCGCTTTATTTCATATTTCTGGTGACTTCTTGGGAACTTTTTTTGGCCTCAGCACACCCAGCACCCATCCCTGGGGGTGCACAGCCGACCGTGCCCGGAGCGGACTCGGCGCTCCGGCTGCGAGGGGGGCGGGATCGGGGCGGGGGCCGGGAGCGGGTTTGGGGGCCGGGACCAGGTTTTCCCCGCCCCGGGACCGCCCCAGGACGGACCTTTTCCTCCTCCTCCTCCTCCTCCTGCCGTTCCGCCATGTGGGGCCGGCGGCGGGGCCGGCGCGGCGGGCGCGGCGCGGAGGAGCGGCGGGGGCGGCGGCGGGAGCGAGAGGCAGGTCCGGCCGGGGACAGCGGGGACAGCCGGGGCTGTGCGGGGCCCCCCGGGGGTGGGAGGGGTCCCCCGGCCCAGCTCAGCCCTTCCCGGCCCCATCCCCGCCCCTCCCGGTCGCGCATCGCGGGGTGATCGGCCCCGCTGCCCGCTCGGGGAAGCGTTTGACAGCTTCGGGTTTTAACCCGCGGGGTTTCTGCCGTGAATTCTCGTTTCTTCAACAGCCCCCCCACCCCACTGTTTGAGTTTCCGAAGGTCTCGCCTACGTCTTAACTTGGAGAAAAGGAGGCTCAGGGGGCCCTTCTGGCTCTGCACAACTCCCTGGCAGGAGGGGGCAGCCGGGGGGGTCGGGCTGTGCTCCCAGGGAACAGGGACAGGAGGAGAGGGAACGGCCTCGGGCTGCACCAGGGGAGGGTTAGGTTGGATATTATGGAAAATTTCTTCACCGAAAGGGTGGTCAGGCACTGGAACAGGCTGCCCAGGGCAGTGGGGGAGTCCCCATTCCTGGAAGTGTTTCCCAAAAACAGTAAATGGGGCACTTGGGGCATGGCTTGCTGGCCGTGGTGGTGTTCGTTGAAAGCTGGACTTGATGATCTTGCAAGTCTTTTCCAGCCTTAATGATTTTATGATCCTGTGTGAAACACAGCCTCAGGTCCCTCCAGCTGTTCCTCGGGCCTCTGTCCGGTGTTCCTGCACATTATCCCAGCTGTGCCTTCACACTTGGTGTGCCCGAGCCTCAGCCCCGACTCCCACGTGCAGTCCCTGCTCATGCATCCCTTCCAGGCTTGCACAAGGAGGAACGGGCAATTCCTCGCGGGATTAGGGGAGGAATGGGGCCCTTGGGTGGGATGGGGAAGTGTCCTGCCCCGGGCAGGTGGTGACAGCCCCGATCCCGTGGCAGCTCTGAGGAAGGCCCGGCGGCAGGAGCAGCTGGTCAGCAAGCGGCTCCTGCGGGAGGACAGCGCGGCCGAGGAGGGTGCACAGGATGGAGCCAACGTCGTGCCAGACCCGCTCTCAGAGGATGAGGTGAAGAACCTGATGTTCTCCATGGCAATGGGGGTCCTGGGGGTCTTCCCCAGACTCTGCAGCTGAAGGAGTCTGGGCAGGGGCGGGTCTGGGAGTGGTTCTGATTCACTGCCAGACACAGTTGAGGTTCCTTGTGCCCATCTTCGTGCCCTGGTTCCCTTTGCCTCCAGGACTAATGGGATGAAATCTTAATGCTGGCAGTGCTGGAAGCTCACCCACCTTTTAATTCCTTGGCCAGGTTCTGGAGCTGCTCAGGGGTGTGCAGAGGGGTTCGGAGGACAGGAAGCGATCACTCGGCCGCCTCCGCCGGGCTCTGCAGAACGAGGAGACTCAGCAGAAGTTTGTCTTTTCAGCCCAGGCGTGGTGTGGTGTGGCTGTTCCCAAGGGCACGTCCCGAGGGGCCCTGTGTCCCTGTGTCTGGGTGGGTGACCCGGCGTGTGGCCCCGGGCGGGAGGTGACAGCAGCCTTTGGATCCCCCAGGCTGGACGGCAGCATCCGGACGCTGACCGGGCTCTTCACCAGCAGCCTGGCTGAGCTGCAGCTGGAGGCTGCCCGCTGTCTGCACGAGCTGTCCCACTCCAGTGTCCCTGCGGTGGCTGAGGCGTGTCTGCCCGTCACCTCCTACCTGCTCACCTACCTGTCGGGCCACAGCCTGGAGTTCACGGTGAGATCCACGTGTGCGCTGGCTGGGGCTCCGGCACCTTCGGTGGGAATCCTTTGGTGCGGTTGGGATTGGCCTCTTTTGGCCAAACGTGGCTCATATGGGAGCGCTGGTGGGAACAGGCCCTCTGGAAGCCTCTGGAAGCAAAAAATCTTTTGGCATCACCTTGCCCTCAGAGCAGGACTGTTCCCAGTGCCCAAGTGTTCTGACCGACGCCTGAAATGGGGTAACTGAGTTCTTGTTAATCACAGATGCCTTGGGTTGGATTAGAGTGAAACCACGCTGAATGACCCATGTTTATGTACTTACATGTAGGGCAGGTTTGTTTTAGAACAGTTTGGTTGCAATGGAAAGGAGTGGTGTAGCCAGTTTGGTTGTTATCTGTAGAAATGAAACAATATAAAAGTATAAAGATATCACTAAAGAAAATGTATAAGGAAAAGAAAGAGAAAGGGTAAGAGTAGACAGTAGAGTGCCTGTGGTTCCAGCTGTGCAATTCGATCTGGGAAAGGAGCAAACAGTTGGAGTAACTCCAGGATGCTCATGTGTTTTCCAGCTGCTCCATTGGGAAGCAGAGAGAGTCAGAGCTAAGGTGGGCAGTGACTCTCAGGTGTTGATCCCATTTGAATGCAGCACACAGGCAGGCTCCAGGAAGCTTCTTCAGGAGAACCAGAGAGGGCTCAGGGAAATGTCATCCTGCAAATTAGAAGCCTGAAAAACCTCCAGAGTGGGAGTGATCAGATCCTGACTTCAGCCAGATAGAAAAAGAACAAACTGAAGCTGACAGAGCTGGGAATGGGGTGGCTGGAGAGTCCAGCAGCATCCATCTGTGTTTCCCCCTCCAAAGGCAGCTCCTGCCCCGCTCAGGGCAGTGTGTGGGACCTGGGGCCTTGCTGGCTGCCCACAGGGTCACCTGCCTGCTCTGCTGTGTTGTTGCAGGAGCTGTGTTTGTACACACTGGGGAACCTCGTAGTGGAAAGTGAGGCTGTGAGGAAGCAGCTTCTGCCTCAGGGCATTATTCCAGTGCTGGCATCCTGCATCCAGGTGGGTGAAACAGCTCAGCCACACTTCTGCTCTGCCCTAGAGAGACTTTTCTGGTCACAGCCCGGAGTCACCAGCCCTCCTTCCAGCTGTGTCTGCAGGCTGGCAGCTGTTCAGCAGGGAGCTGTTCCCAGGGCGTGAGGGTCACTCGTGGGCTCCCCTGTGCTCCATTTTCGGGGCTCAGCTCACCACCTTTGTGCTCTCCTCCAGCTGAATCTCCCCCATCCAGTGGCTGCCTGACACAGTCTGTAGCACAGGGAGCCCTCTCCCCCCTGCCTGGCCTGGGTCCAGCAGGGCTGTGGTTTGCAGGTGCAAATGCTCAAAGCAGTGCTAGTGCTGCGTTTGGGCTAAGCCCAGTGAGTGTGGGCAGGGGGACAGCTCAGCTCTGGGATGGCCACAGGTTCCTGTGTCCCTGCTGGCCCCCTCTGTGCCCCCTCTGCTCCAGGCACCCAGGGGCTGTGCTGCTCAGCTGGGTTTGGTTGGCACCCTGGGGCCCTGGCTCTGTCAGGAGGGGTCAGCTCTGCTCTCTCTGATTGCAGTCCCCGCACGAGGTGGTGCTGGAAGGTGTTGGCTACGTCCTCTCACAGCTCCTGCAAGCCAAGGAAGCGCCCATGGAGATCATCCCGTGAGTCTGAGCCTCTGAACCCTGCACCAGCATGGGCCCTGGGGCCTGGTCTGGTATTTGTGTGCTGGGGACACAACGCCGTCCCCATCCCAGTGACATTAATAGTTCAGGGCAGAATCCTACCAGAACTGTGGAGGTTTTGATGCGGATCAGGGAACAGGGCTTGGCTCCTTTCCCTCGGCCTCATCTGAGCAGACAGCTCTGGTATTTCAGTAAAGGCCAGCGTGGAGCAGGGTAGGCTTGCAGGGAATTCTGGCTATGTTCCTCCTGCGAAGGAAAAGATCAACTTGACAGCCCCCAGTGCCAAAAATGTGACCCCAGTCAAGGTGTCCTGAGTGCCCCCAGGCCCTGCCATGGACAGGGAGAGCCCAAGGCTGCAGCCCTTGGCTCAGAGTCCCTTCCAGGTGTGTGTCTGGACCCTGTGACGCCCAGTACAGGGCACAGCAGCTCCCTGTCGGTGTCTGTCCTGCCTGCACTCCAGCCTGTGCCTCCCTTAACTCTGCTCTCTGACCCCAGCCTGGTCCTGGACTCAGTTCTCCCCCAGCACATGCTCCGACTGGTGTGCTCCGGCCTCAAGGCTGCCATGGGAGCGGCCGTGGAGTTTGCGTGGTGTCTCCACTACATCATTTGTAGGTAAATGCACTTTTCCCCTCATTTTGAGTTCCCTGGGGGCAGCCAAACAGAGGCACAAAGGCTCATGGTCCTGCGAGGGGACCTGGATTGCCTCCCCTTGCCCTTTTCCCTTGGGAAAGCAATTCCCCAGCCATCCTGGGTATCCCTGCTTTCCTATCTGAGCACGTGCTGTTTGCAGGATCACTGGGCTCCTTTAGAGGGTGGTAATGGGTGATAAATCTGAGGAGGCTGTTTCTAGTCCTCTGAAATGCCCCCCAAATTGCTTCCCCATGCCTGGAGTTATCCCCCACACTTCCCAAAGCAAGCTCCCTGAATCCTCACACTTGTGGGGTTGGCCCAGGGCCACCCATCTGGGCTGCGCCAGCAATCCCTTCCTGCCCCTGGAGCCAAGGAATGTGTAGATACTCAAGGGCTGTCATTGCCAGACCCACACAGGTAATTCCAGTGAATCTGTTTTTCATGGGCTTTTAAACTTTTCTCATATGCTCAGAGAAAAACCTGCTATTCCAATGTGAAAGCAGCCACAGTTCCAACATGAAATAAGCCCTGTGGTGGTTCAGGAGAGCACCCCAAATGTCCAGGCCCTGTTGTTTGGCAAGGGGCTGTGGCAGTTTCCCCCTCTCCAAGCCCTGAGGCCACTGCCCTGTGCCTCCCTTTGCAGGCACAAAGACAACGTGGTGCTGCTGGCACTGGGGGCCGTGCCTGCCCTCACCTCGCTCCTGCTCCAGCTGGCTTCCCAAATCCCCCAGGACGCTCCCGAGGGCCTGGAGCTGGTGAGAGGTGGGCAGGGTGCTGACTGTTCCCGGGATTGCTGTGGGGACAGTTCAGCTAAAGGGTTGGTGTGTCCCTGTCACAGCTGGTGTGCCCCGTGCTGCGCTGTCTCAGTAACCTGCTGGCGGATACAGACTGCCGGGGGCAGGGCCAGGACGGGCGCCTGCTCATCGCCCTCTTCCTCATCCTGCAGTGCTTCCTGCAGCAGCACCCCTTCCTTGTCCAGGAGTGCCTGTGGCTGCTCAACAACCTCACAGGTGGGTGTCCCCACAGCCGGACGCTGCTGGGATCCGCCCTGGTTTTACTGACGTGTTCCCTCTCTGCCCACCCCAGCGGATGATCCCTTCTGCTGCTCCGCTCTGCTCTCCCTGGACCTGCTCCCGGCCCTGCTGCAGCTCCTGACGTGTTCCCAGATGGCCACTGTGCTGGTGAGACCTCGCCTCACGCGTTGGGAATGGTGGGGAAGCGCTGCAGTTTCAGGAACACGAATCCCACACTGACAGTGCTAGAGTTGGAGGTGGATGGGGCAGCAGTGCCAGCTTGGCAGGTCTCCGCTGTGGCAGTCACCAGCCACCTCCCCTGAAGCCACTCCAGCTGTGTTTACCCTTGGCAGAGCCTTGTCCCAGCATAAGAGTGGTCCCAAGGGAGATGAGATGTTAATTTGGGGCCAGCCCCTGGAGCAGGCCTGAGAAGGCTCCTGCCACTTTCCTTTCAAAGACCCTAAAGCTTTTGGGGACTGGGGTGGGTGGTAAGGCTGGTTCTGCTTGGCACGGCGATGAACAGTGCCTTGGGATAGGCATGGAGAAGGCATTCCAAATCCAGTGGTTTGGTGGGCACATGGCTGTGGGCAAGCACCTGACAGGACAAAAAAAAACAAAACAGTGGAGAGGGACTTTGGGCAAGGACACAAAGTGACAACAGGGAATGGCTTCACACTGACAGAGGGCAGGGTTAGATGGGATATTGGGAAGAAATTCCTCCCTGTGAGGGTGGGAAGGCCCTGGCACAGGGTGTCCAGAAAAGCTGTGGCTGCCCCTGGATCCCTGGAGGTGTCCAAGGCCAGGCTGGACAGAATTTGGAGTAACCTGGGATAATGGAAGGTGACCCTGCCCACAGCAGGGGGTGGAACTGGATGAGCTTTAAGGTCCCTTTCAATCCAAACCATTCCCCAATTCCATGACATGGGGAGTTGTTGGGAGCCATCCCAAGCCTGTCAGGAATCTGCCTGTGGAGCATTCACTGCTCTCTGCCTGTCCCTCACTCAGGCCCTGACAGTGCTGTGCAACATCGCGGAGCAGGGCCCGTGCCAGTGCCAGCGGCTGCTCCAGGAGCCCCTCCTGCCCCAGCTCCTGCCCCTCCTGGCACTGCCTGACCCTGAGGCCGTGGGGCAGTGCCTGGAGCTGCTGCACCTCCTCTTCCTGCACTGCCCCGAGGTGAGAGCTGGGAGAGCTCTGGGCACAGGATTGTAAAGGGGATGGGGAATGGTTGCTGTGGGGGTTATTGTTATTGTGGAGGGGGGATGATTACTGCAATTTAAATACCAGTGTCCTCAGTGACTGCCACACTACCCAGACCCCTGCCCAAAGGGACACTGACGTAGAGGGTAGAAGCCTGTCTTGTTTCTCCAGAGAATTCCTT
Organism: Orthonyx spaldingii; assembly: GCA_013397795.1. Lineage (NCBI taxonomy): Eukaryota > Metazoa > Chordata > Aves > Passeriformes > Orthonychidae > Orthonyx > Orthonyx spaldingii. The sequence goes on along the minus strand of VZTJ01001884.1, from coordinate 1,845,689 downwards.
TTTTATCAGCAAGGACTGGTGTTTGGCCAGGTTGTTCCTACCCCAAGTCTTCTTTTGATCCTGCTGAGGTTGCTTTACCTGCTGCAGATCACAGGAAGGAATTGTTCCCTGTGAGGGTGGGGAGGCCCTGGCACAGGGTGCCCAGAGAAGCTGTGGCTGCCCCTGGATCCCTGGATGTTCAAGGCCAGGTTGGCCATTGGGGCTTGGAGCAACCTGGGATAGTGGAAGGTGTCCCTGCCCATAGCATGGGGTGGGAATAAGATGGGCTTTAAAGTCCTTCCCAACCAACCCCAGCATGGTGGGATTTGCCTGGATCAGGAATGTGGAGGGCTCTGTGGAATTCCTTCAGCCCCGTTCCCTGGGATGTGATGGCTTGGGCAGAGATGATCAGCTGCAGCACCCAGCCAGCTCTCACCTCTCTCTGGCACAGGCTGCTGCTGATTTCACCAGGCACGGCGGGCAGCAGGCCCTGGAGCAGCACCAGAGCACCCCAGAGCTGCAGGAGCGGGCACAGGCACTGCTGGATGTGCTCAGGCAGCCCCCAGGAGTCCCCAGTGCCTGCCAGGCCACACTGCCTGCTTTCTCCTAGGCCTGCCCCCTCCCTGCCCTCCCCTGAACTCCCAGGGGGGAAATAAACTCTGTGTTCACCCCATGCCCGCTTCCCAAGGGCTGCTCAGGGCTCTGATGTGACAGTGCTGGCTGCACTGGGGTGCTGGTCCTTGTCACCTCCTCGTAGCCACCAGCATGGTGCCCCCCCAGAGCCCGGAGCAGGGGCAGAGCTTGGGCAGACACACTCCTGTGCCAGGGAGGGGGGAACGGCTGCATCAGCCACTCCTTGGGCTTTCAGCCACCACCAAGCTCAAGGTAAGCACGTTGTGTTTATGCACTGATAAATTAAAGACACATGTTTGACATTAATCAGTCACGTCTCCAGCATGTGTGTATCTCCTGCCTGTCCTCACGCGTGGCTTTTCACAGCGCTCTCCAGGGCCTTGGCCACTTCATCCACAGTCAGATTGTCCAGTGGGATGCTCTTCTCCTTCCCAAACTCTGTGGGAAAACAGAGAGGGTGAGAGGGGGCAGGTGTGGGGTCCTTTTCTGGTGCCAGGGCATCAGTGTCACAGCCCATGCTCCCATCACCACCCCTTCCCAGTGCCCCTCCACGTGCCCAAGTTATCATTTCCACCTTATCCTAATTCTCCTCCTTTCCCCTGGAAAGGACTCAAAGCAGCTCAACACTTTTCCCAGTCTCCTTCTGGTAGCTTTGGCTGGGCAGCAGCTGAGCACACACACATCCAAGAGCAACCCTGTGGCTTTCAGCCCCATTCCAGCAAGGTGCTCACCCCAGGAAAGCAGCCTGAAAACTCTGCTCCTACAGCTGCCCCAGCCTGGGCTGGCCCAGGGCTTCCCTTTCCCTGCGAGTCACACCCAGACACACGTGAGACTCCCCTGGTTCGTGTGCTCACAGTGGGAACCTTGTGCTTAAAGAGTCATCGCATTTCTTCAAAAGTTTCTAAATTAATTTTTTCCAGCACAGATGACCTTCGAGAAAAACAAATCCTTTCTAGAGGAGCTTTGCTGCTCCCTTCTTGGGGTTTCACTGAGAATGCAGTGAAAATAAAGGAAAAACTGCTACATATTTTGTGTAGTGAAGGGGGTGGGAGATCACAGCCAGAGGCTGGAAAGCCCCTGCTGAGCCCTGGGCCCTGTTCTGCTTCCCCCGGGTCATTTCCCCAAGGTGAACCCACGCGCTGCCCCGAGCACAGCTGCTCCCTCCTGTAACCCCTGCACAGCCCCTGCCGCAACCACAGCTGAAATTCCTCCCGGGAGGGTGCGGAGGCCCTGGCACCGGTGCCCAGAGCAGCTGTGGCCGCCCCAGCCCAGGCAGGGTCCGAGGCCAGGCTGGAGGGGGCTGGCAGCAGCCGGGTCCGGTGGAAAGTGTCCCTGCCCTGGCAGGGGGTGCCCGTGAATGAGCTTTAACATCCCTTCTGACCCAAACCAGCCTGTGATTCTCCCCATCCCCGTTTTCCCAAGCCTGTCCTTTCCCCACGCCTCCCTCCCTCCGACCCTTCCCATAAATGCTGCTGGTCCCCAAGGTCCCTTCCAACCCAAACCATTCCGCGGTGATTCCAGGGCGCTTCCCGGCGGGCACCCCCCACTTACCGTACCGAGCCCAGAGCTTGGGCTGGATACCGGAGCACTCGCGGATCAGGATGGGGAAGTTGGGATTCGCCTTCTTCAGGGTCACATAGTGCTGCTCGATGAACTCCCTGCGGAGGGAAGGAGGGGCGGCGGGTCCCTGCGGCTCAGCCCGGGGGTGTCTCACTCCCCTCGAGGAGCACCCCCGGCCCCGTCCCGGCCCGTCCCCGCGCTGACCTGACGCCGCGGCTGCCGGCGGAGCGCTGGCACAGGTGGATGCGGAGCTCCCTCAGCCCGCGGCCCAGCCCGCCCCCGATGCTCTTCACCGCGGCCGCCGCCATCTTCCCTGCCCGCACAGTGGCGCGGGGCGGCACCGCCGCGCCTCCGCCAATCGCAGCGCTCGCCATGAGAGCATCCGCCAATCGCAGCGCTCGCTGTGATAGCATCCGCCAATCGCAGCGCTCGCCGTGCCCGCACCCACCAATAGGAGCGCCCGCCCTGATAGCATCCACCAATAGGAGCGTTGGCCGTGATCGCAGCCGCCAATGGGAGCGCCCGCCGCGGGGTGCGCTGGGAGCGCAGCGCGGAGCGGAAGGGCCGCGCAGGGAGCGGGGAGCGCAGCGATGCCGGACCGGGACAGTGAGTGTGGGACGGGGCACACCGCGCACGGGACGCGGCTCTCGGGGCACCCCCGCGCGCCCCCGGGGCCGGACACTCGGCTGTCGCGGCGCTGTCGCGGCGCTCGGGGCGGGGCGGGGTGGAGCGGCCCGGTGGGGGAGCGGCGTAGGCCCAGCCTGCGCTGGAGGAGCGGGGGGACCCCCGGGGAGCCCCGGCCCGGTGCGAGGGGCGGTTCCGGGGTCGGGCGGGGGCACCTCGCGGGCCGGGACCCCCGGCAGCGCAGGGCCGAGGAGCTGCGCGGGGGTTGGCACGGGGGGCGCCCCGGGAATAGGGTGTTTCGGGCCGTGGAGGGGATGCAGGGACAGTCCCGGGGTGTGGGGGACGGGACAGCCTCGGGGAGGCCCTGGGACACCCCCGGGCTGCACAGAGCCGCGGGGCTCGGGGGGCGGCGGGTCTGGCAGTGGCACCGGGACTCCCTTGTGCTGTGTGCGCTGGCGAGGCCAGCCCCGGTGACACGGGCCGGGATCCACCTCGGAGCTGCGGGTGGACACTGCTCCCTTCCCGGCTCCTGGCCGGGGAATGAGGCCGTGTAGGCAGTGTCTGAGCTCTCTCTCTCTCTCCTGCCCCCAGATGAGCCGTTCTCCAACCCCCTGGCCCCCGATGGCCACGATGTGGACGACTCGCACTCGTTCCACCAGTGAGTACAGCGCCGGGGCACTGGGGTGGGGCTGGACCAGCACTGTGGAACCCCAGGCCGATTCCAGTTGAGAAACTGGAAGTCACTGGTGCACTCCAGCCTTTGGGCCCCCTCCACGGACACCTGGTGCCCATCTCGGTCATGCAGGACCTGCTCCTTCTCCAAAGCTGTCTGGCACCAAAGCTCTTTGGGAATGCTGATTTCTGTTCCCTTCCTCCTTTGCAGGTCCAAGCTGACCAATGAAGACTTCAGGAAGCTTCTCATGACCCCGCGGGCTGCGCCGACATCTGCGCCACCCTCCAAATCTCGCCACCATGAGTGAGTAGGGCTCTGTTTCACAGGACCATGGGACAGTCCGTGCCCCCTGTCCCTCTGTGTCTCTGTGCTCAGCTGGCACTCTCCTCTGCTCTCTGCATGGCAGTATCTACAGGGGCTTTTGCCAATGTGTGTGGGAAGTGGAGAAGCAGGTGGGTCAGGGCTGCAGTAAATAAAAGAGCGAGGCTTTGTGGCTGTTAAGACATTTTGTGCAGGAAGCAGATTTGGTTCAGTGAAAATCAGTATTTTCCCTTTCTCTCCCTGCTGATGGTGTGGAATTAGGGGGAAATTCGGGTGAGAGACTGTTCTGTTCCATCTCTGAGCGCCTTGGTGCTCTGCTGTGTCTGGGGAACTGTTCTCTCCACCTGTCCCTGTGTGGCTCTGCAGGCTGTACACGTGTTTTCTCACCCTTTTCCAGGATGCCCCGGGAGTACAACGAGGATGAAGATCCAGCTGCTCGCAGGAGGAAGAAGAAAAGGTAAGTGGGGAAAGAGATGCAGTAGGACTTGTCATTATACATCATGTCCTGCCTGTGGAAGCAGTTCTAATCTCCTGGGCTCCCAAAGAGGGCCTTGAGTGGATTATTTTGGAGCTTTGGAGAAGACCTCAGCCTGAGGAACTGTCACTGCTTGTGGGAGCAGCTGTGGGAGGGCAGCAGTAGGATGGGGCTGAAGCTTCACCTCCAGAAGCAGCAGAAGAGGTCTGTGGGTGTCTGGCAGAGCAGGGCAGTGGTGGGATGTTGCACTGATCCCTGTGTCCTGACCCCTCTCTTTGGGAGGGAGGATGGAGCTCCTCCGTAATTGCCCTCAGTACAGCAGTTTCCTCCAGGCCTGTTGTGTCCCATGGTGCTCTGGTGTGTTTTTGGGGAAGGGATTGGGAGCAGAACAGGCACATGTGGGGCCTCGGGGGCTGTTACCTGACCTCAGGAACACAACTGGGTCACTGTTAACCCTGAGCTGTTCTCCACCCCCAGCTACTACGCCAAGCTGCGGCAGCAGGAGATCGAGCGCGAGCGGGAACTGGCTGAGAAGTACCGGGACCGAGCCAAGGAGAGGAGAGATGGAGTGAACAAGGACTATGAGGAGACAGAGCTGATCAGCACCACTGCCAACTACAGGGCTGTGGGGCCCACGGCCGAGGCGTACGTGAGCTGTGCTGGGGCCTGGGCTCGCCAGGCTGACCGGGGAGGGCTGGCCCTTAACTGGCCCTGTTCTCACTGCACAGGGATAAATCTGCTGCGGAGAAGAGGAGGCAGCTGATCCAGGAGTCCAAGTTCTTGGGTGGTGACATGGAGCACACTCACTTGGTGAAGGGTCTGGACTTTGCGCTGCTGCAGAAGGTGAGTGCAGGTATCAGCGTGCTGCCCTTGTGCCCTGCCCTCTCCCACAGACACACGGGGTGAGTGTTACCGCTCAGTCTTGGCAGCGTGGTTTCCCTTCCTGGGAAGGGTTGCTGCAGGGTTGGGAGCTGGTGGCAGTGGGCTCACAGATGGGCAGCAGTGGCATGGGTTGGGATGTAATGTGTGGATTCACTCTGCATCCAGGTACGGGCTGAGATTGCTAGCAAGGAGAAGGAAGAGGAGGAAATGATGGAGAAGCCCCAGAAAGAAACTAAGTGAGTGATTGAGCATTCTGCATTCCCGAGTACAGCTGCCTCCCAGAGAGGAGGATGCACAAGAGGCATTTGCGTGGCTCTAATATTTCTGGGTTCTATTTCTGTTTAGGAAAGATGAAGATCCTGAGAACAAAATTGAATTTAAGACCCGTCTGGGTAAGGCTGTATGGATGTGGCTGTTCTCACCTTGTCTGTGAATGTGGGAGAAATCCTGGAGGGTGAATAGAGGAATGAAAACCATTGGAGGGGGAGAGTCCTGAATTTGAGGCTGGAGGAAATGTGTCCTTGGGAGGCGATTCTCCTGTCACTGATAAACTAAACATGCTTCTCCTGGGGCTTGTTCTCTGCTTCCCCACACTTTTCCTTCTGTCCAGGCCGCAACATTTACCGCATCCTGTTCAAGAACAAGACCTACGAGCGGAACGAGCTGTTCCTGCCGGGCAGGATGGCCTATGTGGTGGATCTGGATGATGAGTACGCCGACACCGACATCCCCACCACGCTGATCCGCAGCAAGGCTGACTGCCCCACCATGGAGGTACCCAGCTGGCCTCCAGCCTGCTCCACCTCGCTGCTCTGGCTTGGCCAGAGCAGGTTTTTCTGGCAGGGCTTCCCTGTCGAGGGGGACGCTTCCTCATGGATTTCCCTTTCAGGCACAGACCACACTGACCACCAACGACATCGTCATCAGCAAGCTCACGCAGATCCTCTCCTATCTCAGGCAAGGCACCCGCAACAAGAAGCTCAAGAAGAAAGACAAAGGTAGGAGGTGAAAGGAACCAAGTGATAGGACTTTAGTGCTTGGAGCATATCCCAAGGGAACGGGATGTGTTTTGGTTTATGGTGTTCCCTTGTGCCGTGAGACAGTGGGCTTGGAGAACAGTGATTTCCTGAGTGCTGTGTCCTGAAGGCAGGAGCACACGGGACATGCTGCTGGGAAATGAGAGTTGTGAGGGTGCCTCGTGGTGCTCTGCTCTTCCTGATGAAGGCCCAGTTCCTTGGGGAAATGACACAATGGCTTTCTGGGGGGGCTGGGTATGATGTGACATCCTTCAGGCTTGCCACTCGTGCAGCTTAGAACCTGGGCTGGGGATAGGGGAGCAGCACAGGGGGTGGGCTGGATGCGTCTCACTGCTGTTGTGTCCTTGCAGGAAAACTGGATGAGAAGAAACCTCCTGAAGCTGATATGAAGTAAGTGCCTCCCTGTCCTCAGGCTGTGGGGTTACAGCTCGGTCTCTTAGGGAATGTCTTTTTACCGCACCACACTTAGAGAGGGCTGAGTTTGGAATTGCTGCACCTGCAGTTTGTAGGACAAGGCTGGAGACAAGCTGTGGTTTGGATTTCAGGATTGAGGCAGGTGAGGGCTCACTGTTGCCCTGGACCACAAAACTCAGGTTCTGCAGCAGAAGGGAGCAGTGATACCTCTGACAGATGAGGAAGCCACGTCCATATCTGGCGTCCTTAGCTCTCGGCGCTGGCGCTGTGTGCTCCATTATCAGGTTCCAGGTCACGGGGAGGTGGTGGTGGCCTCTCCTCCTGCAGCACACCTGACCCCAGGCTCTTTCCCACTTGTAGCATCTTTGAAGACATCGGGGATTATGTGCCCTCCACTGCCAAGATGCCCCGGGACAAGGAACGGGAGAGGTACCGGGAGAGAGAGCGGGACCGGGAGCGTGACCGGGAGCGAGAACGGGATCGGGAGCGCGAGAGGGACAGGGAGCGGGACCGGGAGCGGGAGGAGGAGAAGAAGAGGCACAGCTACTTTGAGAAGCCCAAGGCTGATGATGAGGTGAGGCTCTGCTCATGAAGGACTGTCCCACCTGAGCTCTGCCCTTTGTGGGGTTGGGGGGCTTTGGGTATCGCTGGTTGTGCCCCTTCACATGCCAGTGTCAGCTCTTGCTGAGCTCTGTCTGTCCCTGGGGCTGGCTGGATGCTTGTTCTCTCCCTCAGCAAGTGAGGCAGCACTAGCAGCAGCCTGCAGGGTTTGTGGTTGAGCTCTGTGTCATTGACACTGTCTCTCTCTCTCTTTGCAGCCCACAGACATCGACAAAGGTGAGTCAAGTGGTGTGGGCACCTGAGAGGGATAGGGATAGGACAAGGGGGAATGATTTTAAACTAAAAGATGAGAGATTTAGATTAGATAACAGGAAGAAGTTCTTCCTTATGAGGGTGGAGAGGTTCTGGCACAGGTTGCCCAGAGAAGCTGTGGCTGTCCCATCTCTGGAAGTGTCCAAAGCCAGGCTAGATGGGTCTTGGAGCAAACTGGGATAGTGGAAGGTGTCCCTGCCCATGGCAGGGGGTTGGAACAAGATGGGCTTCAAGATTCCAAGATTCCAGGACTCCTGGGATCAGCCCAGCCCATCAGTGCCAAACTGGTTTGCTCCTCCTGTCGCACCTCACATGCAGCTTGTCCTGCCTGTTCCTGTGTCCCAGAGGGACTGCCCAGCCTCAGTGTTCTGCAGTGAGCACTTCTTCCACCAAAATTTAACCTGCTGCTTTCTCTACCCCAGGACCTGGCTCAGCCAAGGAGCTCATCAAGTCTATCAATGAGAAGTTTGCTGGAGCTGCTGGCTGGGAAGGAACGGAGGCATATCCTTTACTGTCTGTGCCAGCCTGGCTGGCTGTGGAGCTGGGCTGCCCTTGCAGGCACAAGCACATCTGGGGGGCTGTCCTGTCTCACCTGGGAGCAGGGAAATGCTGCCCAAACCTTGCTTCTCCTACACCAAACAAAAGCTCTGCACCCCCTGATTGGGTTGTGTTGGGGCAGGAGGGCATTTTGCAGCTCAGCTCGTGTGGTGCTTTCCTTAACTGCTGCCACTCTGAAGAAGCCAGAAGACAAGAAGCAGCTGGGAGACTTCTTTGGCATGTCCAACAGCTATGCTGAGTGCTACCCTGCCACGTGAGGAGCAGCGGGAAGCCGTGGGGTGGGAGCAGGATGTGCCCAGGGACTGCTGTCCTTGGGCAGCAAGAACTTGACCATCAGCCCCCCTGCACGTTGGGGGAGCAGGCCTGGCCTTGTCTGTTGAAAGCTGACTGGTGAAATGATCCCAAGCCCTTGGTTCAGGCTTCTCTTAGCTGCTCTCTGCTGTAAGTGGCTGCCTGGAGCCTGCTGCCCCTCGGAGCCAGGGGGAGGCTGAGGTGGCTGGGAATCTGTTGAATTTCCTGTTAATCCATGTGGTTGTGGAGCTCTGGGCTCCCTTGGTGGAAGAGGAACAGCTTCCAGCCCGCTTCCCTCCTGGAAGCATTCGCAGCCTTGGATGCCCTGGGGCACAGGTCACCTGTGGGGCTTGCAGCTGGGGGCACTTCCCTCTAGCCCAGGAACTGTGTTTGGTCTGAGGTCATGAGACATGACTCCCACCAGCTCCAAGGTCCTGATCCCATTGACCTGCTCTGAACCCTTTCCTTGCTTTTTTCTCCCCAGAATGGACGATATGGCCGTGGACAGCGATGAAGAGGTGGACTACAGCAAAATGGATCAGGTATGTTGGCACCAGCCTTGAGGAGCAGCCAGCAAAGCAGGCACCAGTGCCAGCTGAGAGGATCCCATGGGAAAGGAGCAGCACTGGGCTTTGCTGATCAGCTCCCTGTTGTGTCACGGAGCACACATGTGTCACTGGCACTCAACCCAGAGGTATTGGCAGGCATACTACTCTGTTCTGATTCCCTTTTCCATGAAATCTCTTCTATGGAGTTTCCTGGGGAGGGGATCTGGAGCCACGGCCATTGATCTGGGGCTGGTGGGACACAGAGCCTCATGGCTGGGCGTGCAGGGCTGTGTGAGAAGCCTTCCCAGGAGCAGCTGTGGAGCTGCTCTGAGTCGTTCTCTCCCTGCAGGGTAACAAGAAGGGGCCTCTGGGCCGCTGGGACTTTGACACACAGGAGGAGTACAGCGAGTACATGAACAACAAGGAGGCTCTGCCCAAGTGAGTGCAGCCCTCTGGAAGGGCCGAGCGAGGGTTCTGGGTGGGATGGCCAAACCTGGGTGCTGGGGCAGCTTAAAGCAAGCTGGTGGTGCTTGTGAGGACCTGAGGAGGAGCTGTGGGTCGCGTGCCCCGTGGTTTGTTTTTGCTCTTAGTGTCACTCTTGAGGACTGCAGCCCACGTGCTGCTTTGAGGGGCTCAGGCCAGCTCTGGAGCCTGTGCTCATGGCTGGGGAGACGTGTCCCTTCCTCTGGCAGGCTGTGGGTCCCCTGTGAGTGCTGAGCCGTGTCTTGCTCCCTCTCCAGGGCGGCCTTCCAGTACGGCATCAAGATGTCAGAGGGCCGCAAAACGCGGCGCTTCAAGGAGACCAACGACAAGGCCGAGCTGGACCGGCAGTGGAAGAAGATCAGTGCCGTGAGTGCCCGAGTGGGGCTGGGGCTGCTGGGCCAGGAGCTGCCAGCGGGGCCCAGGACAGCTCCCAGCCAGCCCTGCCCTCGCTGTGCAGCCGTGGTTCTTCCCAGTGTGTGTGTGGGCAGCAGGGCTGGCTCTCTGCCAGCTGGATTTGCTCCTTGCAAGAGCGTCAGCCAAGTGTTTGGGACTTGCAGAGGCATCAGGAGCTGTATTTGGAACTGGGAGCAGCCCCAGTCAGGGGCTTTTTGCACTGGGCTGTGCAGCAGATGAACATGTTCAAAGCCGTTAGTTTGGAGCCATCCAAAGGGGATTGGAAGGGACAGGACATGTTTAGTGGCTCCCTGTTTGGCAGCTGGTGGAGCTGGGGGTTGTCCTGGCAGGGTGAGCTGGCGATGGGCACCCCAGCACTGTGGGATGGGCTGGGGGCGGTGAGAACAAATGGTTTGTGGTGGCCAGAAAGGAGCAAAGGGGGAACAGGCCGAGCTTCTCCAGCTGCAGCTCACCTCAGCTCGCTCTGGCCTGGCTGCAGCTCTCACTGGGTGTGACTGGTCCCCTCCAGCCCCCCTGCTGGTTCTGAGCAGCCAGATCCCCTGAGGGTAACAGGACTTTGTGCTTTCTCTGCAGATCATCGAGAAGAGAAAGAAGTTGGAGGCTGATGGGTTAGTACAGTAGTCTCTGCTTGTGGCTCAGCTGCAGGGGCACCTTCTGTGGTGTAAAAGTGTGGAATTCAGTGCTGAGCTCTGGAGGGGAGGGTGGTGGAGCTGCCTGCCCTGCATCCTCACCACTGTCCTGCGCCTCTCTCTCTTCAGGGTTGAGGTGAAACGTCCCAAGTACTGATGCCTCCCGTGTTTCTTCCTCTCCTGGAAGCCTGGCCTGCTGGGAGCTGCCTTCCTGGAGCGTGCTGGTGTGCTTTCCTTGCCCCACACACCGTCCACTCTCTGCTCAGGACTGGGGGGTTCCTCCCTCCCTCCCTCTGTTCCTTGCTGTAGCCTGTGCTGTGTAAATGTTGTAGCCTTAATAAAACCACATTAAATTTGTGTGTGAGCATCTGTTTGTGTGTGCAGAGAGGCGATACCTGGGCACATTCTGGCCTCTTTTGGAGCAGCAGGGATGGTAGGACTCTTTTCCTACTTACCAGGCACTCCTGGAGGTGACAGGGCAAACTGTGGCTAAGCGTGTTTACTGTGGGAGCCTTTTGGGCTAGGGGCAGCATCCCTGGGTAAAATTGACAAGTCTGTTTGGGGCTGAACATTCCACACCTCAAGGCAGGGGGAAGAAATGGGACCCTCAGCTCGGGCAGAGCAAGTGGAATGACCTGAAGCCGAGGCTGTGCAAGCTGCTCTGAGCACTGGCAGAGGGCTGCTCTGGCTGTGTGTGATGCGGCCAGCGCCAGGCAAAGCTTGTTCCCGCAGGGCCAGCAGGGAGCTGGGATGGCCCCTCGGGACGGGGGCGTTGCTGGTGGTCCCTGGCTGGGGGCTCAAGGGGGGGCCCCTGCAGGCCCCAGACCCTGCAAGGGGCCGGAGTGCCACCTGGGCGCTGGGATCAGAGAGAGGAGGTCATGGGGTGTGAATAAGGGAGCCTGCGGTGCGAATTAAGGAGCCTGTGGAGCTCCCATTGGCGAAGCGCTAAAAACCAGGAAAATATGAGGCGGACGGTGCGCAGCCTGGTGCAATGGGGCCACGGGCGCCCGCGGGCTGGAACCCGCCGGTGGGGCGTGACACCCCGAGCCGGGGACACCCCGAGGAGGTGCCACCCTGCGGTCCCGCAGCGCTGGGGAGGCGCGGGCGGGCGGTCCTATGTAAACAAAGAGGAGGGTTTATGTAAATACAGGCGTGGCCATGCAGATCAGCAGGGCGCCATGGCGGCCGCCATGGAGGAGGTGAGCACGCGTGGGGCTGCGGGACCCCGGCGCCCCCGGCCCCGGTCCCACGGCCCCGCTGTCCCCAGGAGCCGCAGGACTCCCCGGAGCCGGCGGCGCGGGAGCCGCGTGTGCGGGACACCCCCGAGGACATCTGTCTGGAGGCCACGGCCAACGCCATCGCGCTGCACCCGGCGCGGCCGCTGCTGGCCGCGGGGGACGTGGACGGCGACGTGTACCTGTGAGTGGGGCCGGGGGTGTACCTGTGAGTGGGGCCGGGCGCTGGGGGGGTCCTGGCTCTGGGGCTCCCCGGCCGCCCGCGGGCCCCGGCGAGCACCCGGCGAGCACTCCCCGTGCTGGCAGGTACTCGTACTCCTGCACCGAGGGGGAGAACCGGCAGCTCTGGTCCTCGGGGCATCACCTCAAGTCGTGCCGGGACGTGGCGTTCTCCCAGGACGGGCAGAGTGAGTGCGGGGGATATGGGGCGGCAGCGGGCGGGGGTGCCGGGCGGGGGGCACTAACGCGGCTCTCCAGAGCTTTTCACCGTGTCCAAGGACAAGTCCATCCACATCCTGACAGCGGAGGAGGGACGGCTGGAAACGCGCTTCCCCAAGGCCCACGAGTAAGTCCGCCCAGGCGGCTCATTCCGGGCAGAATAGTTGGGGCAGTCCCTTTCCCTCACGCAGCCCTGGGCCGGGCGGGGAGAGCCTGGAGTGTGGCTCCGGGAGCCGTGACCGCGGGGTGTGGGGCCGGGGTCTCTGCAGCTCGGCTCTCAACTGCGTGCTGCCCATCGACACCCACGTCTTTGCCACGGGGGATGACGGCGGGGCAGTGAAGGTGTGGGACCTGCGCAAGGGCAGTGCCATCCTGGAGGCACGGCAGCAGGAGGAGTACATCAGTGCCATGGCTGTGGATGGCAACGGGAAGATCCTGCTGACAGCCAGGTACCAGAGGGGCTCCATGGTCTTGGGGTCGGGCTAGGGAAAGCGCCCTGTGCCATGTCCTGTGTTCACTGCGTGTCCCTTCCACCTCCCGCAGTGGTGACGGCACCCTGGGCGTCTTCAACGTGAAGAGACGGCGCTTTGAGCTGCTCTCGGAGCCGCAGAACGGGGACCTGACCTCTGTCGTGCTGATGAAGGTTGGCACTGCTCCCCGACATGGAGCGGGATCCTGTGGACCCCTGTCCTCGCTCCGAGTTCCTTGTTCTGCCTCTGCCTCACTGCCCTCCCTCGCACCTAGAGGGGGAGGAAGGTGGCGTGTGGCTCCAGCGAAGGCACCATCTACCTCTTCAACTGGGACGGCTTCGGGGCCGCCAGCGACCGCTTTGCGCTGAGGGCAGAGACCATCGACTGCATGGTGCCCATCACGGACAGCATCGTGTGCGTGGGGTCCCTGGACGGAGTCATCAGGTCAGGGGCTGCGGTGGGATGGGGTGAGGTGGGATGGAGAGGGATGGAAGGGATGGGATCTGAGAGGGGACTGGGAGG
>VZTJ01001884.1:1737180-1831546 GCA_013397795.1 Orthonyx spaldingii | reverse complement strand
GTGGGCAGCACAGAGATGGGGGGGTTGAGGCTGAGGGCTCCTGGTGCAGGGGTTATGGGAGAAGGGGTCATGATTGAAGATCCCTGGTGAATGGGAGGGCTCTGAGATATGGGGGGACATGGCTGGGGGTCTCTGGTGGATGAGGGGGTGCTCTGAGGTAGGACATGGCCGGGGGTCTCTGGTGGGGATGCAGCCCTGGGAGGGAGGGGGTAATGCTGGGGTATGCTGGTGTATTTGGGGGTCCTGGGATGGCGGGATGAGGCAGGGCATTTCTCAGGAGGGATGAGGGGTGATGTGGGGTCCTGGGGTGCCTGGCCAGGGCAGACAGGCTCATCGCTTTCCTGCCCTGCTTTCCCAGCAGGTCAATTACCCTTTGTTAATTAATTAAGACTTCAGCTCTGTTAGAAATAAACCCAGTGCCTTTCACTTCCCAGCGCCTTGTGCTGATGGTTTGACTCATTCCCATGAACCAAGGACACCTGGTGTGCCCCAGGAGGGACAGACAGACTTCCAGGGAATGCAAAAAGGAACTTAAAGGTTGCACCAAAAAGATCTTGGAGGGTTCTGGGGATCTCCAAAAGGAAGAAGGATGGGACTTGGGTGCTGCCAAAGAGACGTGGTGGGTTGAGATGTGCATCACAATGTGCCACGAGCGGGGAGGGGGAGTGGGATCCCTCTGGGGATGGGTCCCTCCCTGGGGATGAGCAGAGTGGGAAGCAGGGCCTGGCACAGCCTCAGACACGGTTGGACACTGCAGCCAAGGCCCCTGTGGGACCCCTGCACCTGCTGGGGAACAGGGAGGGTCTGGTGCAGTTCTGGTGGGACTTCTGCTCCTGGCTGTGGCTCATGTCCCCCAGCAGATTCCCAGCACTGCCTGGGACCACTGGGACCACCAACTGCAGCCCCCCGGTGCTGCTGGCCCAGGGGTTGATGCTGCACCTGTGGGACGGGACTGGACATGGCCAGAGGCATTGCTGGAGCAGGAGGTGAGCCATCTCTGAAACAGAGAGACACCTGGAGTCCCTGGCGAGCATAAAGGTGCCACCAGATGTCCCAGAGATCCACCCAAAGAGCACGGGAGGAGCATCAGGAGACACTCAAAGGAGCCTGAGGGGTATCAAAAGCTGGTGGGAAAGAGCCCAGTGAGTAGGAGACAACAAAGATTGAGGTGCCAGGGAATGCTGCTTCCCACACAATGGGCTCACCAGGCTGTGAAGGCTCCAAATCCCACTCTGTCCCTTGCCCTGCCTTTTCTGGTGTGGGGGGAGAGCTCTGAGATGCACTGGACAGGCAGGGAGCTGAGGATGCAGGAGGAAAAGATGACATGACACAGCTGGTGCTTTCCAGAACTCTTTTAATCCCAAAGAACAACATGTGGCCAGACCTCCCACTCCTGAGGAATCATTCATGGACAGCTGGGAACCCCACAGGAATCATTCATGGACAGCTGAGAACCCCACAGCTGCTTCCTCACTATGCAAACAGGCTACAGGCACTCCTCTCCCCAGGCAGCAGCTCCACCAGCCCACAGCACATCTCTGACCACTGGGACACTCCCTGTGTGTGGCCTTGTCCTCACCTGAGGCTGTTCCTCAGGGACCAGCGGAGGAGTTCCCTCCACCACACTGGCATCCAGTGCTGGCAGCCCCTCCAAGAGCTGCTGCTTCTCCAGGATCTGCCCCTCCAACAACCAACACCCCAAAACCAGAACGAACTCAAGGGCTGTGCGGGGACAGGGCGGCTGCTGTGGACCAGGCCAGCAGCCCTTATCCTCCAGAGCCAACTCGCAAAACCAGGGCAAACACCCCAAAGGGAAGCTGTAACAGGGCCGGGACCCCAGCAGGGCCAGGCTCACTCGTGGCTCCGGCAGAGCGGCTGCCTAGCTCAGCTGGCACCCTGCAGTGGAGAGGGAAGTGTCATGCTCTGCCCTCACCCCAAAAGCCCCTCCTCTTCCTTCCTGCACTTCCAACCAGGAATCCCACCCCGAGCTCAGAGGTGACGCTGTTTCAGCCCTTCCCCAGAAGCGCCACAGCTCCGCACTCCCAGGAGACACTTCAAGACTTTGGGGAAGGCAGGGAGTTGGCACAGACGCCGTGCCAGGACTGGCCAAGGACTCACCTAACACCCGCAGAATGTGCAGGGCCGCCGCCACCTTGGCCTCGTCGTGCTCGCTCTGGCCCTGCCTGTCCTGCGAGACCCACGTGAAGCCACTGATGGGCACGTGGCACCCCGGGATCACCACCTTGTACCAGAAGCGCTTCCACCCGTCAGGGTTCACATGGACACACTTGGTGACGACCAGGGGTGTCCTCAGGCGCTGCCTCCAGCACAGGAGGTTCAGGTGCTCCAGCAGTGACGGACGCAGGGCCGGCCTGGGTACTGCCAGGCTCTTGCCTCTGTCCATCCAGCTAGATGATGGCTCCTCCTCCCAGAGCTGCAGCTTCTGCTTCAGTTGAGTGTCCAGCCAGTCCACCCTCATCCCTGCTCCTCCGAGCCCCAGGTTCCCTAGGAGACAGGAGATGCTCACGTCCCGTCCCATCCCACCCCACCCCTCAGCATCTGTTGCAGTGATCTCCAGGATTTCAGGAGCACCTTGACTTTAGGGACAAGGTGAGCAGATATCCAAGCCAAATGCTTCTCAGTGGGGGCAGAAATGGGTGCAAACCAGGACTTTGGAGGTCCCAGCTGGTGTCTGGGAAGTGTGTCCCATCAGGGCATTGCAGTCATGGGATGGGGCTCAGAGGGGTTGAGCAGCTCCATCAGGAGTGTTTGAGGGATACTGAGGGGTTGGGCAGCTCCACTGGCAAGGTTTAGTGACTCGGTCAGTGTTCTGGATGCCCTGAACTGGTACTGGTGATGCTCCTGCTCTGAGCAGGCATTCCTGGAGATCAGGTCTCTCCCTGGAGGCCTTCAGCAGCCCCTTCATCCCACCACCACTAGGACTGCCGGAGATCAACTGCACCAAGGGTAGCTGGCATCGCGTGGCGCACAGGGAGAGAACAAGGGGGTGTCTCAAGGCTGAAGTCACCTTGCAGCCAAGCCTGGAGGTGGGAGACCCCAGGAAGACCAGCCCAAGCAGCATTCCTCAGCACCACTCACCTTCCACCAGGGCTTTCTTGGCCAGGGCAGCGGCCTCGTGCGACCTGTACTTCAGCACAGCGAGCTTGGCCTGTCTCTGGCAGGGGCTGGCGTGCACGGTGACGCTGAGGACCCCCTCAGTGACCATCTGCAGCGTGGCCTCCAGCTCCTGCAGGCTCAGCGAGGCGGCCAGGCCGTGCACCACGAGCTCGCGCTTCTGCGTGCTCCGGCACACCACGAGGGGCCAGCCCTTGCGCATCGGGAAGCCGTGGAAGGTGGCGATGGCGGCCCTGGCGTCCTGCGGGGACGCATAGCGGGCGTAGGCGAAGCCCCGGTTGAGCCCGCTGAAGGTCATCATCAGGCGGAACTCGTAGAGCTTCCCCACGCTCTCGAACAGCGGGATCAGGGTGTTCTCGTAGATGTCCTGCGGCAGCCTGGAGATGAACACCTCGGTGCTGGCTGGCGGCGGGCCGCCCACCCAGCCTGCGGGGACACGGGGCACAGGGACATGGTGACACGGGGACATGAGGTGAGCCCTCTCCCGGGGCACCACGGCCGCGCTGCTCCCCTCACGTACCTGGGGGTGGCCCTCCGTAGCGCCTCTGCCCGTTGATCTGCACCAGTTCGATGCCGGTCTCCTTCTCCCAGGCAAGCAGGGCCATCTTACTGGCCTCGTTGATTCTGTTGGCCCACATCTGAAGGAGGAGATGGTGGTGGTGACCGTCTTGGCAAAGAGCTTTCGGCCTCCCAGCTGGGAGCATCCCAACCCCATGAGGGGACTGCAAGATCCACTGCCAGCCTGCACGTGGTGGAGCAAATGAACCCCTCTGCTCTCAGTGTGAAGCTGAGGAGCCTCCCAGCACTCCCATCCCAAGGACTGTCCAAGTCTGCTTCACATGACTGAGTCCAGCAACTTTGTTAGAGCCCACACTCACCAACAGTTCCCTACAGGCCTGCAAGGGCTTGGAAAGCCAAAACACAGGCAGCAGCTGCCTGATGCTGCAAGAAGGGGCTGGAGCACAGAGCCAGGGTGACCCATTGCACCATGACAGCTTTAAAGTGAGAGACAGTGGGTTACATTGAACATTGGGAAGAAAATCATCCCTGTGAAGGTGGTGAGGCACAGGCACGAATTGCCCAGAAAGCTGTGGCTGCCCCATCCCTGGAAGCGTCCAAGGCCAGGTTGGATGGGGTTTGGAGCAACCTGGGACAGTGCAAGGTTGCCTGCCAGCACAGAAAACATAATATGAAAGAGAAACAAGAACTGACAACTGAACTGGAATGCAGGAAAGCAGCTGAGTTATTACTGTCCTTGAAAATAGAACAGCTGCAGAGACAGTTACAGAAGGACAGAGAGGAAAACAAAAGTTGGAGGAAAAAGCTGAGCTGATGTTTATGTGGGCTTCAAATCCTCCTGACAATGTAAAGATTAGAAAACTAACTGCATCTCCTAAAGATTGGCCAAATCCTGCTTTGTTACAAAACGGGATGAAATTAGAAAAGATACAGCCTTTAAAGCACATTTGTCCAGGAGTGTTGCTGAAATTTTAGAGCACAGGGAAATCCCCACCTGTGCAACACTAACATTGGATGCATTCTTGGTATCACCACGACAGTCACTAGTATGGGTGAGATGTGGGATGGAGTGATTGTCGTGGTGATGCCAAGAGTACAACCTGTAATGTCAGACTAATTGACCATTCCCGGGAACAAGGATTTACAGGTCGTCCACCCAGAAAACAAAGGTGGAAAGAGTTATATAATCAAGCATTATTTTTAAGAATTCCAAAAGCTGCAACTCCTCTCCCCCCAGGCAAAGGTGAAAAAAACCCCCCTGACTAAAGTTGGCAAATATAATTTAAATTTGTATCATTTCCAACAGGACCAGTACACACCCACGATCCTGTTAGAGCAGGATGGGGTTTTGCAAAGATGGCACCTAAATGTAACCTGCTTCAAACTGGCCCTGACCAAAGGTACCTTCACTGCTTAGTTCGACTGCATTTCAGGAGACAGAACAGGTGTTCTGAATGGGAAAAGGGACTTGTATCTCTGGTCTGAGCAGTGAAACAAGCTCACATTTTCCGTATAAGTAGGAACAATGGGACAAAAAGGTAGAAATCAATGGGTTTTCCACACCCCCAGTCAAATGGAGGCACAGAATGGGCTAATGGCCTATTGAAAAAGAGCCCGAAGCCACACGACTGAGTGGGATACCCAGAGTACTTCACCGTCTATTTAAATAATCACCGTGGCCTGTGCGAGCATTCTTTGCAAACCCTGAATTAAGTGCTCCACCTTCCATTAACAGGGAACATCTGAGAGCTGTGCAGTCAGGACAATGTGTGACGGTAAAAGCAACACAAACTGGAACTGTGCCAGTCACTGACTAAACCTCGGGGCACCTCGAGTTTTCCTCGCTTGGGGAACTGCCGATAGCAGGGGTACAGAACACAGAATTAGTGCACGGGGGCTTTTTCCTGGTTTTAATGGGATAATAACCTGCCTGGGCAAACCCCTGAGACTTGTTTTATTGTATTTTTTTCAGAAAATGATACTGGAAATGATGCCAGCATGTCTCTACTTAGGATGAAGTTATCCATCGAAGGACTGCTTATTCTCCTCACAGAAGGAATCAGCAGCAGAATGAACCAGACTGGGCACATAAATCACCAAGCCTGACCCACTGGATGGAAACCTTCATTTTTTCTATCTGTAATGGTCACTGTGGTAATTGCTGTAACCATGCTTAAGCATGAATGCATTTCAGTGACCATTGCACAAATGAATAACCCATAACTGTATAAATTCAGGAGTTCAGCCTAAGAACATGAATCTGGCAGAGGGAAATATAACCCTAATATGTGAAGCACAACTTTCAACCAGCAAAGGGGAGATTTATTTACTCCGCATCCAATAGGGACACAAAATATGAAACGGAAGTTTTAGTGGAAATACAATGTATCTCAACTGTAAGTGGGAAATATACACCGGCACAACAAAAACTAATTTAAACCTCACAATGCATTCCACTACCTCCCAAGCTCCTGATAAGATCGGTGAAGTCTTATCTCCACAAATTCTAAAACTGGAAGCTATGCCATCAAATATAGCGGCCAAAACAAGTGCTATTTAATCCTTCGTGGTCCCTCGAACTAGTGGAATTATCAGTGCAGGTTAATATCTCTGCAATTTCTGCCATTTCTGTGTACTCCCTGCGCAGGGTGGTCGGCAGGGTACAATGGTCGGATCCCGACCTCTCCAAAGCCATCAGGGGGACAGAACTGGGAGCATTAAGTGACACGGATGCCGGAGTCCTAGCAAACAGAATAAACTCGGTAACAAGTGATTTACACCATTTGAAACATCCATTACGATCTTCCTTATCAGCATTAGGAACTATGGCCCTTATCAGATACCTCAGCGGGAAAGGATTGAGATAAGAGATCACCGGCTAACAGTGAATGGCACCAGGTGGTGGCACCTCTCCACCTCCAAGGGGTTTCATCTTTCCCGAAGACTGAAAACAGCCTTGGGGTGAGGGTGGGGACCCCCACTGGGGAAAGCGGGATAAAAACCCAGCCCCCACTCACTCCTCAGAGCCTCGTGGCCCGGCCCTGCGGCTCCGGGGATGGGTCCCAGCCCAGGGAAGCGGCCCGGGGGTGCTTGGAGAGGCAGGAGCCGGCTCTCCCCGCACAGCCCCGGTGCTAACGGGGGTCCCGCGCACCCCCGGCCCCGGCTCCCCCCGGGGAGCGGCGGCCCCGCGCTGGGGACGGGGCCGGGACCAGCCCTGCCTGCGCTCCCAGCGGGGCCCGGGGGCTCTGGTGGCTGCGGGAAGGGCCTCCCCGAGCTGAGCCGTGCCCGCACCGGGGCTCGGGGGCTCCGCTCCCCCGGGAAAGAGCGCCCGAGGTGACCCGTGCGGGCACCGGCTCCCTCGCCGCCCCGACAGCGCCCACCTTCCCCTCCATCAGCGCTCACCTTCCCGTCCATCGTCGCCGCTCCTGCCGTTCCTGCTGTTCCCGCCGCTCTCCCCCTTTCCGCCGTCCGGGCCGGGGAAGAAAACACCCAGCACCACCTCCCCCCCACCGCTCCACCCCGGACAGACGCGCCGGCAGCGCCCGCCCGCCCCGTCGGGGGTCTGGTCTTGCTTTGTCTGGCCTGGCGTCACCTCACTCTGCAGTGCCTGCCTCTCCTTCTGCTTGTCCAGTTGTACGCAAGGCCAGGCAAGGCAGGGGTGGGGAAGGCAAGGAGTTTCTGTAAGAGGCACAGCAGCACCACCAAACTCTCGTAACAGAATCATCAAGGTTGGAAGACACCTTTAAAACCATCTAGTCCCATCACCGGTGCAATCAGACCTCGGATAACAACGTACTGAAAAGATATGCCGGGTTTGAACCTATTCGTACTTGCACAGCTGGAAGGCTTCTTGCTGCTTTTCCCAATATCTGCTAGTAAAGACGAATTTTGGGGGGTCAGAAACATCTACTATGAAGAAATCCTTCAAACAATGTCTGATGCACAGGAGAGTACACTGGCCTAAATCTCCACTGCATTACGAAGTGCAGCTGTGTGAGAGACCGAGATGTGACTGGCTCAGCAATCATCCATTTGTGGAGGCACCCGGTGCTCTGCTGGCGCTGGGTCCAGAGCGAGGACGAGAGTTTTTGGGGATGTGGCGGCGAAACCTGATCTGCGTAAGGCAGAGGCAGTGAAGCCCCACCACCAGAGACTCTGGGATTTGAGCCAGATAAGAGAGACGGCCAGACAGAGCATGGTGCTTGTTTTTGTCAGGAAAATCCACAAACACCAGAGGTTTATGTCCAAAAAGGAGACAGAGGAGTCCCTCAACCTTATTCACTCCCGGCCCCACGTTGCCCTCTTCCTTTCCCCATTGCTGAGGTACCAGGAAGGTACAGCCTTCCCGAACCGCCTGTCCCACATCCCCTCTCGAACCTGTGCTTTCCCCCCAAAGTTCAGGAGTTCAGGCTTGTGCAGATCCGTGTCTGTTTCAGGAGCCAAGCTGTCCGGGCTCTATAATGAACCTGCTGCCCAAAGTCAGCTGAGACATTAAAGACCCATTTCAAAGACGTTAAAACCCATCCCTTCACCCATCAAATTGTTTGTAAAGACACTGGCACACATCTTTCCTCTCAGAAGGGTGGCATTCACACGGGACATTCACCCACTTGGGGCTGGAGGTTTTCGTCCCTTCTGATGGGGCATAACTGGCTCAACTTTGCTCGAGGGAGAGGCAGGGTCGTGACTTAGAAGAGGTCATAAAACATCAAAGACCCTTCAGACAGGGTAAAATGCCCCTCCCCAGGGGAGGTACCTGCACTTTCCATCTAAACCTAAAAGTGTATTAACCCACTGAATCTTGTGTTCCTTGGGCTTTCCCTCACCCCGATGGATCAAGGCTGTGACCATCACTCAGACCACCAGACATCAAAACTGCAACAATCGAGTCTCTTCAGTCAACTCTACTTACTGGATCCACAGCTGGTGAGATCTTTCTGCTCTTATCCTTCCTTCTGCTTTCTTTCTTCAACATTTTCTTAACTGTTATTCCTATGCTTTTATATTGTTGCATTACTACAGAAAACAACCAGAATGGCTAAAAATCTGCTTTCCACTGCTTCAAAGGCTTCTGAAATAGACCCTACATGGATTTACTCACAAACACCACTCACTCAGTGTCAGCTCACCTCTAATGCTCCCCAAGGGATCTATTAACATTCACATCCACAAGGAAAAAATAATCACTAGTGATCCAGATTCATAAAACCACGAAGAAACACACTGGACTCCTGAAATAGGCT
This sequence comes from Orthonyx spaldingii, assembly GCA_013397795.1. Lineage (NCBI taxonomy): Eukaryota > Metazoa > Chordata > Aves > Passeriformes > Orthonychidae > Orthonyx > Orthonyx spaldingii. Next base: position 1,822,649 of record VZTJ01001884.1, on the reverse strand, counting down.
CTGCTCACCCAAGTACCTGCAAATGGAAATTCATTTTAGCAATGTGCCTATTTGTGCAGTGCTGCTATAAAATGTAACTAGGCTTTTTAATGTTTTAAGTAGAAAAATAGCTGATTATTCCAAAGATTTAGTAACTCATACCCACCTGTAGCAAACGTCAGCTTGCTTGTCCGAAATGCATCTCAGCAAGCCAAATGTTGCCACTAGATGGCAAAATGAGACTGAATCGTCTCTCCCACACAGTCTCACATTTTATTCGTTGGGTGGAGATAAAAGAGAAAAACATGGATATATTTTTATCCATTTTAATCCTCTGACATTTATTTGGAGAACAGTAGTGGTTGCAGGTGTTCTATTACGTGAGTGGGAAGGTAAGATCAAGGTGAGATCCTACTCTGCTGTTCCTTTAATCCACATCTGAGAGGAGAGATCTGACACAGCAGGACTGCTCCAGTGGACAAGTGCTTTTGACCTGTGCTGACCCTCCTTCATAATGAGCCAGGGGAGAAAAAGAGTGGTCTTAAGTCCACTCATAGTACAATAGATGTGTACGATTTAAAATATATGCAAAATGCTTGTTTATAAGAAAAAAATGCCTCTTATAAACACACTATATTTTGAACATAATTAACAGTGAGAAGTTGAAAAGCACGCGATGTTCAAGAATTCAGCTCCTTGGAAACTCTGAGCCAGTCATAGAGAGGAACATAAATATTGAAAACACAACGAACATTAAAACCAAAACTACACCCAAGACGATGTTGGTTAGCAGCAGCTTTTTTTTCTCCGAGACACCTGTGTGTTTTCTGATCTGTGAAATTCACTCTTGAAAACTTTCAGGATTGACAAAATCTTTTCCTGTGAAGGTCTGAAATGAGTATCTGTCAGTGTAAAAGCTGTAGAAGCTTTTTTCTTTTTCACAGCATTGCAAAATCACCAATGCTTTTCTTACTGGTCAGTAAGCTGTTGAAATATTGAGAGAACTGGAAACCTATTAGGATCAGAATCCAGTTCTGAGTTTGTGTGTGGATGGGAATGTTGCAACTGCAACAATGACCGAAATCCCATGTTGTCAACCAGTTTACAGTGTGAACTCTGCAAGTTCTATAGAGTTAGCTTTGTTTAGGTTAGAAAACAACTGCCTGTCTGAATACAAGGAGATCACTTACAAACTGAAAGTCAGAGCCAATAAGCTGCTTGTGGGTGTCAATAGTTCATTTGACTAAAATAGCAAAATAGTTTGAGTTAAAATAATCATCTTTAGCTGTCAGAATAGTTAGATAGACTTGAAATAACACTGTTTAAAAAACTTAAATGAAACAAAATTTGTCATTTTTGTTCTATCATGTTTGCTGAAAGAGCACAGTTTTGGGATTTTGTCTTTTTTTAAATAAACCTGTACCGAAAAAAAAAAAACCAAACCCCTACCAAACCCCAAAAGGAGGCAAAGCAAATGGAAAGCCTGCTATGGAAGCACTGAATGGAAATACCTCAGGCTTCAGCTCCATCCAGGCATAGCAGCTCCCACGGACACTGGTTTCCAGTAGAGCTGGCAGGTTCCCCAGCACAGCCCAGTCCTGCAGTGGGACAGGAGGGATCAGCTGAGAGCCAGAGCAGGAGCTGTTATGGCAAAAGGGAGCTGGGCTGGGCGAAAAGAGCCTTGGGGGTAACTGGAGCCTTGCAGAGCCAAGGTCTTGGCAGCTCCCCTTTGGCAGCAGGCTGGCCTGGAGCTGGGGGAGGAAATCGGTGCTTTTGACAGCGCAGGTGGAAAGGGTTTGAGCAGTTAGCCCAGACTAAAGGGTGTGGTTTTAACTTTCTTCATCTTCACCTTAAGCTCCAGTGTCTCTGTCAAACTGGTGAGCTCAGATACAAACCCAGTGTGTTCACTGGCAGAGTTCTGTACCTGGCAGACACTGTTAGTACAGGAGGATCATATCCGAAACAGAACATCCTTTCCAGTTGTCCTTTTGGCCCCTTCTGTGCCACAGCACAGCTGACCCTGTTTGGCAGCTTCGGAACTGAGCTGCTGAACTGCACTGAGCAGCCCAAATACTGCAGGAGAGTTCTTCAGTCCCCAGTTCCTGCTTCTCAAGCTTGCAGCAGCTTTTCTTGTTAGCAGAGGTCGTGAGAACTACTGACTGCTATCACCCAAAGTCACAAAGTTTGTCTCCTTTTTTTCCTTCCCTCGTCTCCAGCTTCCCTTTCTCAGACTTGACAAACATTTTTTTTCAGCCTTTGCTCAGTAGACAGCTCTGCTGAGGTCTCCTAAGTGCTCTCCTCTGCATTTGTTTGCAGCATCTCTGCACAAACCAGACATGTTATGCCACTTATGACCCAAAGTGGAATAAAACATGTACTCGAGGAAACTGCTCTTGTTACAATATCTGTAAGTACTTGCCTTATTTTTTACAGGACTGAGATGAACGTGAAGACTAAATTCTTACAAGGTTTGAACTTTTTTTTGTTTGACTCTAGAGCTGTGGACACGTAACCTGAGTTATCCTAGAAAAATAAACCCTTCTGAAAGTGGTTCAAAGTAAGCCCTTGACTCTACTTTAAACAGGGACACAAGACCACCAGAGAGAGGTGAGAGAAAATGGAAAACGTTGCTGCTCTTTGAAGGCAGCAGAATGTCGGCAGTGTGAATTTCCCCCCTGTGTTGCCTAAAATGGTTTGAATCTCACATTTTCAAACATCAGTCACCAGACCCATCACTGCATCAGAAAGAACTTACCATCGGCAGCTGTTGTTGAAGAGACACTTTTTTTGTGTGAAGGTCGTGTCGCTGCAGGCTATAAAATACCTATGAAACACCTAGTTCTTTAAAAAGAGGAAAAAAAGTCTCAATGAAAAGGTATGCACCTGATAATAGCAGTAAAATCAGTGTTTCTCAGCTTTTGAAAATCTAAGAGCTTAAAATCCATCTCATGAGATTGCCAACTGATCTGAAAATTCAAATGTAGAGAATACAAAGTGGTGTTTCCTCAGCAAGCCTCACTGGGGCACCACATCCGACGTGTTTATCACGTTACAGAAGAAGTTGTAGAGAAAGACAGAGCTGAAGTTCATGTGCAGCTGGGCTTTGCAAGAAATGCATGAAATCTGCACGTAGCTATGATGTACTCACTGTGCCACAGACAGGATGCAAGCAAATAATAATAGATACATGTGTTAGAATTTCGGTGTTAGCCGCTCTCGAGCTGGGAGAGCGACTTCAAAGATAACTGCTTTCCTCCTTCCTTAGCACCAGAATAAATGATCCTGTGATTCTCCTATAACATCACCAGCATAAACTTTGACCAGACTAATTAGTTCTATATTAGTACAAATAAGGAGTAACACAATTGCCATTAGATCTGCTACACTGGGTTTGGGATAGAAATCAGACTGGAAGGTAATGAACACATATTAGAATGAGCAATTAGAAATTTAGCACAGGCTTCTTCCTGTCTCCCTGCTTGTTTCCCTGTGACATCCAGGGGGTGTGATGGGATGTCTGAGGTGTAGTTATGTAGCCTCCCCTTTACCACTGCTGACAATGCACCAGGAAAGCAATTCTTCCTTTGGAGACTCTTTGTCACCAGTTCATTTAGTCCTATTTCATCCCCAGACCTAGAGGTGATGATATTTCTGTGATATTGCCAGCGCATGCCTCAGATGATTCACACAGGTAATTTCAAGTAAGAACCCAGAAAACGCAGATGTAGCATGTATTTGATAAATGCTACACTGCTTAGAACAGCTGTGACAGCAGCTTAATTTCAGAGAGTTTTAAATACCATGCTGCCATCATTTACTAGAATTTCTCCAGAAAAAAGTGAGCTACTCTAAATCAGACTATGAATTTCAAAAGGAAAGCTCTTACTGTGAAGGCCTGTAGGTCTGATCTCAAACACATGCACTCGTATGCAATGCTCCTGCAGATTGCAGACACAAGGTTAGGAGGTCATCAGTGACTGGAAACAAGAGCAACACATTTCATTTCTCCTTAGAAAGACGAGAAACTGCCCTTTTCTGTGCTTCGGAAATACACACCTATTCTTACCGGTAGAGGAAGCTCAGGAATTACTACCCTTTGTGCAGTCTGATGAGGAGTGAGCCCAAGGGTTCATACCAGCACAGCTTTGGGAGGAAGCTCCACAAGAAAAGGGAGAACGGACTTACTGCCTGTTTTTAAAACCAGACACACTTGGAATTGCTCAATGTACTCTCAGCGAAGGGACCTACTGATAGAAATGTGCAAATGGATTGTGCAGGACAGATAAAAGTCTATCATGTCCCTGTGGTGATATTATGGTTTTGTGGATTCTTTTTCAGATACAAAAATCCTCACAAGAAGTAGCCGAAAAATGAAGCATTGATACAACAGCAATGTAATAATTTTTCATGTAGACTTGTACATTTCTTGGTTTCACTGAGTGATTCCTTATTTGAAGGGATGCTGACTGTAATTCCATCACTAATTCATTAGTTCCTCATTATGTACAGCTCTAGCAATAACCTTTTATTGTACAAAGAAAGATATTTCAGGTATTGAGATAAATTGAAGAAATTTCTCTTAAGTGAACATTTTCTTCTTTTGGGGGACTTACCTGGGCTAGACTTGCACAGAAGAGTAACCCACATCTATGCAGATAATATGGCAATATTTTTACGCTGTATAATGTGAGTAAACACATAAATATTTATGTGTGCAACTACACACAAATAGGGTCCACAGGAGCTCACTTATATGTAGCAGGCAGAGCATTTTCAACACTCCACTGTGCTTCCTTGTTTACTTATTTATATACAGAGAAAGGAAGTGGTAAGGCTGACTGGTTGAAACTGTTCTCAGAAGAGACCATTTTGTACCAGAGGAAGCCGTTTCTCTCTGGAACCTCCTCACAGCACAGTTCTAAATTGACCAGAACAGTTCCTTGACAGAAGCAGCTGGGTTGTTGGGCAAGGAATTCCTTGGAGGTGGCCACTCAGAGGGAATCCATGGCTGTGTCATCGACAACAGTGCTATGAACACTCCCTGACTGCCTCGGGGAGAAGACCTGCCATGGACCAGCGGAACGTTCCCTACCGCTCCGACGTGCTCACCTGGGACCCAGATGACTTAGCAGAATATTTCAGGACGGTGAGTTCGGCTGTGTTTTGTCTTTGTCTGATGGAGGAGCAAACTGCTGTAAGATTGGTTGGGCTAAATTCAGATATTTTATAATGGGCGAAGCTCGCCGCAGAACTAAAAGCAAAACCGCTGTCAAATGAGAAGCAGAGCTAAACTGGTCAGTGCAAATGAATCTTGAAAGGGATTTTTAAATTGAGTATAAGAGAAACTCATGGCTTTTTAGAGAAAATAAACACGTTACTACAACACTTGTTGATGTAACGCACATTAACAGCTGCAGAAGGCACTAAGGTGTGAAGATCACAAGTTTTCTGTTTCATCGTCAATGATTTTCGGAAGTGATATTTTTTTCCAAATGGCTTGGTGTCACAAATGAGCCTCTGAATGTCTTTGTTAATCACATCCATGGCTAGATTTGTAAAACTTGGAACACCTTGGGCTTAATTTTGAAATAATGTGAAGTTTCTTTTTTTCAATGGCTCCTATAACTCTGTGAGAGTTTTATCTGGGAGTTGGGGCCAGTTTGATAGTAGAATGCAAAACTACTTAATAAAGACGAGCAGATCAAACACAGAGTCCGTGGCTACCAAATCTCCAGAGAAGTGAAACTGCCAACTACTTACAAGCCCCTAATTTTAGGATGCAGGGGTTAGTGGCACAGGAAAATGAAACCAAAAACTGGAGATGGAACAGATGAGATCATTATCAACAGGTAACTTCAGACAAGTACGACAAACATTACAACAACAGTGCAGGGGGAAGTTGGACCACCATTTCCAAGAAATTAGGAAGGGAAAAACGACTTTCTGAAAGATCTGATAACGATATTCTGAACAGTGATAAAAGGATTAACTGTAAGTTCTGCCATAACTGAATGCACATTTATCTGTAGTGCCTCCCTTCTAGTGATCAAACTACCCTCCAGAACAGAGATAATGACATTCCACTCTTGGAGAGCTAAATCAGGGCAGAAGCTGTTTAAGTCATCTGAAAAATCTGGGTAAGACAATAATGTCAGCCCAAGTCAGCCAGATCTGCGTACCTCTCACAAGTGGCCAGATCTTGTCCCCAGATAAACTCAGAGAATGAATGAACCAATGAAGAACCAAATTTTCAAATAATTTCCAAAGTCTTTTACTATGGTGTGTTTTTTTTTGTTTGTTTGGGGTTTTTTTGTTTAGAAAAAGCAAAGATGTTAATATTTGAGATATTCCAAGGTTTATTTTTAACAGCTAAACAGTGTTTTTTATCAATTACTTCAAGAATGAGATTAGGTCTCAGGCACAGTGATGTGTTGCTTCCCTCTAGATACAGACTTGTGCTGGTAACATCATGATAGCACTCAATGTATGAAGAAATTATTTACAGGTTTAATTCCTCAGTCTGCACAAAAGTTTTAATCTGTATCCTAAAACATTTACCAGACTTAAGTCTGCATATGAATAACTGAAGGTGGCTCCTAAAAATATCCTCTCTGCTGTTCAGTTGTTTTCAGGATCCTTCTCACATACCCAAAGTTACAATGTTACAATGAAAAATGGGATAGAACTAGGAAAGGACATAATGCTGGTTGTGAGGTGTTCCCTGCCTCAGGGGAAGGGTCCCAGCAGCACAGGGTCATTTGTCTGCCTAACTTTCACTAACTAAAGTTTCAGGCAGAACAAGAGTCATTCTTTTGTCTCAAAGCCTTCAGAATTCACTTTGCCTGCTCTTTGGGTTCCTTCTGGTATGGACCTGACCACCTTGAAACAGAAAATGCATTCTAGCCAGATCAAAAACGTAAATTGTGTTCTTACATTATGCTATTACTGTTAAAAAAAAAAAATCAAACACTTAAGACACCTGCTGGAAATGTTTAAAAGTCATGTCTTGCTTCATGGTCAGCCTGTACATGAGCAATTTCTAAAGAGCATGTCCTTGTCCTAAATGCTGCTGGAAAACATAATATTGTGGAAGAGTTTTACAAATATTACAGATGATTTCCAGGATTAACAAGGGAGATTTCCATCTAGAAGTGAAAGCTTTTTGATCACAGCAATGAATCCTGTGACTGGGAGCAGTCGGCTTTAGTGTTCCTGGATAACAAGGTTTTTGCTCTACTTCTGCTGCTGCTCATATACCACAAAAATCCATTTTTCAAATACTTCTTTGGGCCAGGCAAGTGTGAGGTGGTTTGTACATGTGAGGAATTAAGTGCTGCTAAATGGATGAAACCCCTCAAGTCCACTGAAGGATGTCTGTCATAAAGATCCATGTTTATGAAATGAAATGAGCCATTTAGGCAGGCCACAGCATGCAAAAGGTATCTTGAAAGCATCTACTCAAAGCCAGCCATATGCTTAAGTGTCTTAATTAGTTCTTATAATTAAGAGTGCAATAATCATCTTCTTCTCACTGACAGCTAAAGTACAAGGACTGTGAGAAAGTCGTGAGGAAGCACAGCATAAATGGACAAAGGTTTTTGGTAAGTGGAGTTGTAAAATTTCTTCCTGTAAAATTCCAGTCAAGTGATGTTTTTGACTCCTTATTTGGCACTGGCAGATGAAGAGCCACCTTCCAGGTGTTTACTGAGGCATAAATATAGGAGGGAGATCCTTTTGCTAAAATCAGCCAGACAACTTGCTTTAAATATGGAATGCTGGGAGCCCAAGTATGATGTTCAATATGAATATTTTTTAGTATTTTTTAAACTGACAGGGAAATTCTAAAACAATAATCTTGTCTTGAATTCATCTCTTCCTTTATAGGAAGTTCTTGTTTTCAAATATTAGCTACAGAAAACCCACTTTTATTAATTATCCCCTCATATAAAGAAGACACAGCCCTGGTCAGAATGACTGGCTTTTCATTGTCATAACCTCTTCATTCCTCTATAGATAAAATTAGATTTCTTCTGTAGCAATACACAAAATCAGTAAAATTTAAGAGCATCAAAAATAGTAAGCAAAGTCCCAGTTGCTCTAAATCAACACTGTTCCAGGCTTGGCTTAGTTTTAGAAAAGCTGATACCCTCCACTGCCATAACTGCTGCTTCCAGGTCTTAAATACACATCCATGAAGATGTGTGAGAACTTTTAGTATTACTGCTTTTTACTTTTATTTTCAAATATTAACCATTCTGTTTTCCCCAGAAGTAGTAATTTTGATCTTCTGTTTAATTAGCCATAGGGGGGGGAAATCTTTGCCTCTTCTAAAGCTTTGTATTTTTCATTTACTTGTCCTAATATTCAGCTTTTTGGCATTTCATTGAAACACAACATAAACATTTTCAAGCCCCTTTTGTAGGAACAGGATACGACCCCTCCCTCCTACTGGAGGGTGGAGTCAGCGTTATTCAGATGTGTCATGGGATTTATCCTACCAACCCCCAGGAGATCCTCCTTAGCTCAAGCACCAAGGATCTATGGCTGGAGTGGGACTTCTGGCTCTGGGAGCATAATGAAATCCTGGTAGTTTGTGAGGTGCAAATAGAAAGTGCAATAAGTGTGTGATATCGAAATGGTTTTTGTGATTATCCTGTTATTTCCAGAGTGCTTCTGTGCATACATAGCTCAGAGTGCAGACTGGCAGATTCAAAGGAGGTTTTCTACTGAGCAACCCAAGCAGCTGCTCACCTCTGCTCATTCTCTTTTTAAGCTTTTGAATTACTTGGCAATTGTATAACGCAAAAAAAACCCAAAAAACAACAAAACAACAACAACAACAAAAGCTCACTTGTTAAACAGAACCGCAGAAGGAGATGTCCAGTAGAATATTTTAGACTACAAAGCAATCTAGAAAAAAAAATTGCTTCTCTGTATGAATAGTTTTCATCTTTTTACATCTTGTGAGTGACTGGAAACTGCCAAATTACATTTGCACAGAAGCAGCTGCTCAGGCTGAGTGTTTTGCTGGGTTTGTAGCTGCTGTCAGGTCTATGTGATAAAGCTGGCTGTAAAAGTGTTGCTGTAATTCATCAGAATTACACCCTAGTTTCAAAGTCACCTCTCTGTGTCTACTGGCTACCACAAGGAAAGAAGGACCAGTTGAGATGTAGTAGGAATAAAACCAAAGGGGTTCCATGTAACTTATTCTAGTAAAATTCTCTATTATTTAAAACAGAAATGTGGCCCTTGCAAAAGAGTTTATAGCTCTGATATTTGTCAGGTTTATCACCAGAATAGCACTCCAGAGAGAAGCTTAAAAAGCCTTTATAAAGAATATGATTCTTCACGAAGTACTGCAGGACATTTCCATAAGAGCACTACATTTCTCCTGTGTTTCACTCCTCCCAGAGGCAAAATAATGTGGAAAAACACAGATAGGATTTGGTCTGTCCTGAACATTGATACTGACAGCTTTGTGAACCAAAGTCTAATTAGAAATCTGTTATTATTGCCACTAAAAAAGTCAAAAAGAGGCAGACCCACGTTCCAACGAGAATTCATGAAGCTTGTGATTAACTAAACAAAGCACTAAATCAACTGAATCCAAAGTTTTCATAATGCCTGAATGTGTCCTAACTGTGGATTTGCACATGCTGGAGGAAGAGAAGGGAGGACTCTGCAGAGCATCAGGAAAGGTCTCCAGGCAGCACATCTGAGTCAGGAGTAATCTCAGTCCAGCTGCTGTGTTATGGTTCAGGGGGGAACAAACACTCTCCCCCCATCCCTGCTTCTAGAAAGATTTTTTTTTTAGGCTGCCAAGGCTGCTTTTAAGTTTGCCAGCTACATGTCTACTGGAACATGGGATTTTACATGTACTGTGATGTTACAGATAAGGTTCTTAGAACAGAACTCCAGCCAAAGGTTCTCTATTTTAAAATCTACATTTTTACCCTGAAATTTTGCAACCATGCAAAATCTTGCCTAATTTCACTGTGCAGACATGAAGGAATTCAATAAACCTGGCTTCTGAAGTCACTTAAATACCACATGAATTCGTGCCACATTTTTGAATGTATATGTACGACTTGGGTAAGCCACGGGGTGTTCCATGGACAATTTTGTCATATCTCCCATGTGTTTCCTTTCCAGAACATGTCTGAAAATGATATTCAGAAATTTCCAAAACTCAGAGTGCCGTAAGTAAAGTCAAACTGCTCTAACATTAAAAATGACTTTAGCTGTTTTGCAGTGAAATCTCACAGGAGATATCAGGCAAATGACTTGTGAGTGACTGGTTAGAGACCTGTTTGTTGGAGCGTACTGAGAGAAAAAGAAGAGTATTCCAAAATAAAATGAGTGTTGTCATGACTGCTCAAGCAAAATGATACAAGAAAATTGTCTGGGGGATGTTCAAAAGAACTCGTGCATAAATTCTTTGACTGACAGCAGCTACACAAAGGTTAAACTTTCTTGCAAGTATTGCCTTTGAAGTATGACTTACTAGTTCACTGCTTAACTGTTGACTTTAAGTTAAAGGAAAAAAAGTCAGTTATGTCCACAACAGCTGAGGATTTGAAATTATTTTCATGTGCTTTTGCTTTAGGTGGGCGTTCAAGATAAATCAGTCTGGAACATGTGATTCAGTGTTCAGTAGCTTTCCTCAGCTCCTGTGGATTAGGCCTTGAAAGAGTTTCCAATTCATCTGAATAACTTCTATAATTTCATAGAAGTTATTTAATGAAGAACATTAATCTCGTTAAGTCAATACTGAGTATGAGAAATTGGCTTCTTCTAATATTTCGTGGTGAAAAATGAAGGATTTTATGTTGCTATGAGTTCTCTGCTACATGTTTAAGCTGAAGGTTAGAAGGTTCCTAACCATGAGACACATGGAGCTCTTCATGGTGTTCCAAACAAAGTAGGGGGAAAAAAAAGGAATTCAAGCTGTTCCAGCATGGCTGTGTCTTTGCTGCTCATCTCCCAGTTCCAGACTCACTCTCTCCGTGCAAATCTTGACTTTGCTACACAAGATACTTTGCTTTGCCTTTTCTGATGCATCAGAGCTTGTGGAAGGTGTTTTGGGGAAGTTAAGAATGTTGAAGTTTTGTGCTCGTGGGTGAGCTGGTGGGAAGTGCTGAGCCCAGCAGGACACCCCTGTTCACACCAGAGATGGAGGACTTGAAATGTAAAGCCTTGGACATGACATGGCTCTTAAAATCACATCTCTATTGTCACACAATAAATATCCTGACAATAGGGGTTGGTGGTGTACAAAATGTTAGTAAGGAGGTCCAGATATTATTACAAAAAAGTGCTCTGATGTCTCAGAATTTCTGAACTTGCTGTCAATTAAAAGAAACATTTAACAATATTACTGATGGGCCAGATTCTCTGTGGCAGACTCATCTTACCATACTGTAGAACTTGTAATTCTCTGATAATTTGTCCCATCCTAACAGTCCTTTCACAGAATTGCCTCTTGTTCTCCTTGTCTGAGCTTATAATTTTGAGAACTTTTGGTGATTTCCTTTCAAATTTGTGAGACAAAAGTAGTCGGTGGATGGTCTAATAAACTCAGACATACCAGAGATATTAATGCCATAGGTGAGTAGTTAAAATGAAATCTAACCATGTGGAGTTGCTCCTACCTCCTCATCGAACCTATTGATACCTCAAGATTTGATTTTCACAGTCCACTTAACTTGTGACACCCTAGAAAAAGTGAACAGCCTTTTTTTAGCCAGGTCTTTTGGGTTTTTCACTTGTTACACCCCAGCAGAAACTGAACAGACTTTTCCACTCAGATCTTTTGGGTTTCTCAACAAGAAGAGAATTTCAAATCAAGAGCTTTAAAAGAAGAGTGAAGTTTGGTGCACAACTTGAGGAATGGAATAAAGAAGTAGATATTTAAACTGAATGAAAGCTCTGGAACTAAGGCCTCTGTTCTCAGACTTTTCAACACTTACAAACAAGGAAAAATTCACTGGAATATGGTGATTATACACACAAAAATGTCCTCCATGTACTGCCACTGTTTAAAACAAGAATTTAGAGCTCTAATAGGGAAGAGAACTGGTTCTCACAAAAAACAACCAACCAACAAAACCCCCCCACAAACAACAACAATAAACCAAAAACCCACCAAACCCCAAAACAACCCTCCTGGACAGAATTAATAGGCAGAAGAATCTGCCATTTTTAAAAACATTAATTTCATTACTTCCGAATCTCCACACTCTCATCGAAACTCAAAGTGCTGGCTGGTGACTTCTGCTAGAACACATTCACACTTTTCTTTTATATCATAATGCAAACCTCAACTGGTAGGAAGAGTTCTTCTACCAGCTGAAAGACACATTAGCATATTGTAGTTACACTACCCGATACTCAATAGCACTGCTAAAACCTGGCATATTCTGCAAAAAACCTTAATATAAACAGCAGGTGTTACCCTTACAGTGTTGGCCAGTGATGAAATGAATAAAGATACAAATACAAAGGGAGATTGTTCCCCAGTAAGTTTAGCAGGAATATTCTGACTACATGGACCCAGCACCTGGAATCATGCAAGGTTTGCAAACCAGAGTCAGGCCTCCTGAGCCGGGTGTGTGGTTTGCTGAACAAACTCTGAGCAAACCTACTGCTCAGGTTTTGAATAGAACTGTGTCATTATTTGGGGATGATTCTGTGACTTTTCAAGAGTCAAAAGTAGGTCACAGTTGTCATTACAAGGTATGACAGGTCATTTCCTGAATGTAATGGTAAAACTCCACAACCTTTTGTTATTACTAACAGAATTATTATTTTGAAAATTAATCTCCATCAGCCCTATTACGAGGTGCACGTCTTCATAAAACTTTTGGCTTCTTTACAAAAACAAACAAAAAGATTTACGCACTATTTTGAAACTTAAAATACTTCTTAAAATGTTTAGCATTCTCCCCTGAAAGGGCTGAACTCTTTCTGAAAAACTTTGCTAAAAACATTAAATATTAATACCACTGTGTATAGATACACACCTGAATCCTCACAAACAGCACACTGTGTCCTGAAAGAGATACACTGGTGAAACTGGGAAGGGTTATGGCATATTTTGCACAGAGCAGACATTGACTGTCTGTCCTAAGTGCTAAATGAAACTCAGACCTTATCATGTGGGTGTTCCTAACGTTTTGATACTAAATCTAATGAAGCAAGAGGCCAATGTACAGCTTAAGAGATAAGCAGAGTTCTCCTATTGCTCATTAGCACTACTGGCAATCTGAGAATGTCATGAAGTTTTATACTTGTGGATAACAAATTTGAGTCCTGCAAAATATTTTAAAGCATATTCAACAGAATGTGCCTTACTGTGGTCAGAATTCATAAACAGAAAAAGCAAAGATTTAAATAAAAACAATGCTGGTGGTTGGTTGATACCTGAACCATGCTATAAACACTGAAATTTGTCTGTCACTCCTATTGTTTACTATCTTGAGAGAAAAGGGTTCCAAGTTTTCAGTAGGCTGTTGATCCTTCTGGCTATTCCAGCGGCAGGTTCCTGGCAAACCTGAGATTTGAAATTTCCAGCCTTGTTGAGAGAGCTTAGGGCGAATCCCACAGCACTCCAAAGTGTATCCCATAGCCCTGGTGGAAATTTCCAGTAGTAGAAAGCTCATCATTGCACTCATGGCATCTGCCAGCTCAGCAAGTGACACAGCCAGAGCCTGCAAACATTGCACAGTCTGAAACCGTTCTACTTTCAGAAGAGTAAAAGTGCAAACATAAAATTTGAGAAATCTGTGCTTTCTCTATTAAAAAGGCAAGCCTGGGGCAGATGTCAGTGTGTGTGCACACATGCTCTCAGCTGGGATCTAAAGTTTGTTGCAAGGTTTGGAACATAACTGGTATTCAGTCAGTTTTGAAGTCAATAAAACAGCGTTGCATCTGCCCAGCAGGGTCTTCTCAAAGGCCAAACCAAAGACTTGGATCACCAACTATGCTTTTGACAGTGCTCAGTATGCAACTGTGCAGCCTCCTGGCCCTAGAGGAATTTGTGTTCCATCTCTCTTACCCACCTGAAGCCCTTTATCCCAATCCATGTAGAGCGGATTCTACTCATGCCAACAGTATCTGCAGCTAAGTGAACAAAAGCCAGTTTTGGAGTCCTGCTTTGGGGGCTGGTTGTGTGGGTTTTTTAAAATTTCAACTTCCTGCCAGTTTTAAGTTTAGCAACTGGTGGAGGAGGTAGAAAGAGAAAGAGAAGTCTGAGTAACATTTTCTGCAAGTGCTGTTGCCTTATCCTCTCCTATCATCCACTCCCACAGCTCAGAGAGCAGTGTGGTTTTGGTACTTCCTTCCTCACACGGGGACAGGCTCAGCTGCTCAGTGCACCAAACTTCCCTGAGAACGTTGCTTGTAAAGTGTGACCCTCCCAAAATTTGCTTCCTTCTGATAAACCCTCTGAGCCCTTGGTTTGAAGCGTTTCAAATAAACTAGAAGCAAAGATTAGACACGGTATTTTAAGCATCAGATGATTAATTTTTTGGCAGCAGGATAAGATGATCAACTTTTCCCTGTCAGTTTTTCCTCAAAAACCAGTTGGTGTAAATCCTCACAGCAACCAGCCCAGGTTTAGTCCAGAAAGCTTCCAAACACTCAGGTCTCATTCAAACCTGAACTATAAGAATTATTAGCTCCAAAACCAGTGAACTTCAGTTTACTTCTTTAGCTGAAAAAAAAAAACATTCTGAAAGACCCTCTGCCTCTTTTACAACAGAGAAATTCCATAATCCACTTCTCGACCAAAGCACTGATGTGTGCAGGGCACTGCTCACCCCAGGACGTTTCCTGATGTCTCACAAGGAATTTATTATTCACACAGCAACTTCCTTATCCCTCACAGCAAAAGGAAATGTCTTGTGCAGAACAGGGTTGGTTCCATGGGAAAGAAGAGCAAGAGCACTCCTTTGCCCATAACTTGGCATTTCTCTTGCTTTATCCAGCTTGCTTGGGTAACAATGCCAGATTTAGACAGCTGTAACCCTTCTGAAATTGTTATCACTTGTGCATGTGCTTATTTCAAAAAGGGGCAAAGACAATAATATTGACTTCAAAACAGCAAATTGCAAAATACTGCCTTAAGAAAACCTAAACAGTATTCTTTCTCTGTATTTCTCTTTTCATACTTGGACTCTTGAGTGCATATCCTTAATTTCACACCACTCATCTTCATCCTGTTCAGACAGCACTATCACCCTGATCTGAAATAACTTCATTTTGTTGGCTTGTTTTTTATACTAGATTGCTTGAAAACCTGTCTTCCTCCAGTCCCAGCTCAGAAGAGCAATTAGGCATGAAAGATGCACTAATTAGGTCATTTGGAAAAAACTAGGGGATTGTTATTGCTGAGTAGGAGAAAAAGACATGAAAGTGAAATAAAACAAAATAGGGTGGTAACTGCCTGGCCATAAACAAATATTTTACTATATTTGTGTCAACTTTGATTGACCCAATCTAAGATGTGTAGGGAAGAATTCTACATTAAGAAACAATTAAGACTTTACAGAATTTAGAATCTGAGACAAACACACGTCAAGTTCCTGATTTTTTTCATAATGCTTATATTTCCACAATTACTGTCTCTGACAGACCTAAATAACACAAACTGGAAGTAAAATGGGGTATTTTTAACTGGATGTATGTAAACAGTTTGCTTTGTTTGCCACAGGACTTTCTCAGCTGGATGTTCCTCAATAAGAAGTAATGACAGTTCAGAATCAGGCCATGGCTCATCCTAAGATTTCTTTGAAGCAAAATAATCATAGAGGCAAACTTCATTAGCAGCAGAGCAGGGTTCTGGTCTCTCAGTAGAATTAACCCTGTGAATCTCAGTACTGACTGTCACCCACTTGGAAAAATCTCTCCAGGCATAAAATTACAGCCTTTTGATAGTCCATGAATATTTCTGCCATGCCCTGCAAATATATTAAAATGTGGAATTAGATCAGCCTTTCTCCCTTCTCTGCTGGAGGGATTCTAAATGAGGTATGGCTTGGTTGCAGAGGAAGGAAAGCAAAAAGAACAGAGAAGAGTCTCAGGGAATATTTAATCCCTGCTTTTGCAACCATAAGCTCTGTTCCCTGAAGTATTATTTGCTTTTCCCCTGCAAAATCATGCAAATGCTGTGGCCATTATTTGAAGCAGTCTGATGTCTACAACACCCAAAGATTCTGAGGCTTGCTGGGTTTAATGTTTATTTTTAAACATGATCCAACAACATGGGGTTTTACCTAGGTAAAAAAAGTCTAGTTTGGAATTGGATGTGCTGTAGTACAACGTAGCAATATATATGATGATAAACTCAATGTTCTTATCACATAGTAAATAATAATCATGAGTTACCAGATTAAATTTAGCAAATACTGAAGGATAATGGCTAAGAAAATGACTTAGCTGCCTTGACAAGTAACAGGTTTCAAGGTTGTTTTTTTTTTTAAATTATTTTTGTTCTTCTTTTCAATAGAATTGTAAGTAAATTAAGCCAAGAAATAAACAAAAATGAAGGGAGGCTCTCTTTCCTTCCAAAATGGTGAGTAAAACAATTCAGGTCTCTTGTTTAAAGCTTTCAGATAGAACTTTTCTGGACTGTTTTTCATTTGAGCAATAATATTTGGATCAGAAGTACAGCCTGGAAATTCTATAAAGTAAAGCTCTGTTTCATTAATGTCATCTGATAAGAACAGCAAATCCTGAGCCCATGAACGCCCCAGATGCTTCTGCCGTGTCCAGAACCAAGTAACATTTGCACATTTCATGCAATTTTCCACCTGAGTGCATCACTCCTTAGGGAGGCTATGAAGCCTATAAAGCCTAGGGATATATTATTAATAAATCATCGTTAATGCATTCCACGGATCTATATATCATTACACTTTTTAACTCTTAATGATTTGTCATTGAATATAACATTGGCAACAGAAAAAGAGCAAAAATTGCAGAATTATATGAGAAAAGAACAATTTATGTCCCTCCACAACGAAAACCAAGTCCAGTCTACATAATGTGGTTTTGCATCATCTGATAAGATGATTTTACACCTCTCCATTAACTAAATCCAAAACTAGAATTGAAAACCATAAAAATAATTTTTAACCTTACATTTATGAATTTGACTTTGAAGTTTCTGTTTTCAGGACTGGTAAATGTATTTACTGAGTCCCCTTGCTCAAATCACTTGCCTTCACTGACTTCGAGGCTTTTTGGAATAATCTGGAGTCTTTTAGAATCCTCTATGTAAAATATCAACCAATGCGTTTTTGGCATTTTGGGCAGAGTTAAACTCATCTATGTAAACTTTATTCTAATCTAACAGTTTATTCTACTGTAACTATTGTCTTTATTTGCAATAGAAGCATCAAACATTTAATAGAAAAAAATTAATTTTTGTGTCTTTGTTGCAGGGCCCAAACACAAAAATCTCCAGAAAACACAGGTAAGAGTATACTGGCAGACCCTAACAACAGAAAGTGTTTAAAAATATTAAAATGTTAAATTAATACTTGCAGGGCAGAGTCAACTGAGGGGAGCAGGGTTAGGAACCAAAAATCCAAAACAACAAATGAAAATACAGGAGTATAAAGAAGTTTCAAAAAAGAAAAGCATAGATGCAGGACAGTAAGTAAGAAAAAGTGTTTTTAAAGAGAAAAGATGGTGAAGGAAGGCAAGAGCAGAGACTTTTATATGAGAATCCCCAAAATGTCTTTCTTTGACCCAATAAATTGTATCAGTGCTTATAAATTTCTGTTCCAACATCTCTGCCCCCTGCCCTTCCTCCTGGCAGCACTGTATTAGAGAGGGAAGCTGAAATTAAAAAAAAACCCCCTTCTGTTATGAAAGCTAAAATAGTCTTAAACAGATAAGAAGTCTGGGCTCATTCGGAAAGCATTTTGTTTCAGATTATATTTAAAACTTGAAGTGCCAGCACCCAGATCCTGTCATAGCAGGGTAGCTTTATGTTAGTTTTGGATCAGGATGTTCACAGTGCCCTCCGTGGCTGCCAGCCTGCCTCTGAAAGCACAGCTCGTTCCTGTGGCACAGGATTGAGGTTCAGAACTCACCTGGCATTTGTTGGGTTCTTTCTGTCAAGTTATGACGTCTTTGACAAAGCTGTCCATGCTCAGAAATGTGTGCTTGTGCTTCCTTACGCAGGCTACGCTCAGGATGACGGTGGCTGGTCTTCATTTGTGAGTATTTGGGTTAAGAAAAGCCCCTGGCTCAGGGATTGTCTGCTCTGGATGGGCTGTCCCTCCCTGCTCTGGCTGCTTGGGCTGGGGGGAGCAATGGAGGGGTGCTGGGGGAGGAAAAGCAGGAGCAGGAATGATTGGAGTGGCTGCATACAAATGTCCTCACTGAGAAAAGGTTCTGCCCCAGAAATACAAGGCAGAGCTTCAGAATGGCCTTCCTTATCCACTGGCTCAAGCCTAGAATTGACAATATTCCATTACCAGCCTATGACCAGGTCCCCACAGAACCACAGCTGAGTTTTCTGTACCTGTTTCAAGCTCTTAAAAGAGGTGTCTAATAGATGCAAGGTTGCTGTGTTATTCAATGGCGAATTCTTGCCATTTTATTCTCTAGAGCGAATTTATTGAACAGTATTTTTTTTTAAAAGCCGTTTAGACTGCACAAGTTCCTTTTGCCTTTTGGCATAGCAAATGCCTGACAAAGGCCACACACACCTCAGCTGCTGATGCACAGCCTGGCTTTATGAAGATCTCTGAGGCTGACCAGTGCTAATGGCTTTTCTTCAAAAATAAAAGGGAGAGGCATTTTTAGAAGACACTTGTTACTAAGTTCACAGGAGATTTGCTGCTATTCTGGGAGCACAAGAGATAAAAGTAACCACCTACAGAGCACGTGGGCTCTGTGCCAGTGCAGAGGACTCTGGAAATTCCAGCTGTGCTACCAATGACGAACGGAGTGTTGTTTTCCTCACAGCCTTGGCAGATTGCACAGATGGACAATGACCATATCGACACTTACGAGGTCCTGCAAGCCCTACAAGGCTGGTTTGGGTCAGGAGGACACCAAGACCTCAATCAAAGACCAGTTTTTATGAACGATTTGTAAAGGTTGGGTTGCATGCTGTAGAGGTCATGTTAGAAAGCGAGAATGAGTATCAGCAGCACCAGCTGCTGCTCCAGTGTGTTTCTAGGAGCACTGGATTGTTTGCTGGTGCCTCGCGTGTTCTCTAAAACCCTCCACGCATTTCAGTAAACTTGCACCTTATCTTGACCTCCCACTGCACTCACTGTCACCAAATGATGTTTGCTTTCCTTGAGCTGTTGAGTGCTCATGCATTAGTGGGACGTTGCCTCCTTTCCTCATATTATTTCAACAGATTTTTTCCCCCCTCAAACTGGTTGTAAATGCTTGGTATCTTCCAGACTGAAAAATACCACAGTGAAAGACCACAAGGAAACTGCTCTGAAGGGTTTAGTGTTCCATTCCAGCACCCACTTTTTATATTCATTTCCCAGGATGATGATGATGACTACGAAAGTCCTGATGAAGACCCGGAGAAGGAAGATGACGCTGACTATGAATCACCAACAGAGGAGCCTGAGGAAGCAGAACATGACAGTGATGGTTATGAGCCACCTCCATCCAACAATGAGGAAGCACATCATAATGTCATATTTCCTGCCAAGTCACTTCCAAGCAGCACAGATTATATAGGTAATTACTAAAAATTAAGTGCTAGTCATAATTTGTAAATTATATTTTCACACGTTATTAGCCACATTTTAGGTGGCTGGTAATGGAACATAGAAGCTTTTTCCTTGAAGCTGACAGTGTAGTTCATGAGCAAGATTTAGTGACACAGATTTGGTTCATTTGTGACTTTTAAAGTTACATTTTCTACTTTGGACAAGCTCTGTGACAAGCTCTGTTGGAATAAAGGTTAGTTTTGTGTGATATGTGCATTATTTGGCCTTTGATTTGAATCTGTATGACGTTACACACATGGACATGCTGCAGTAGCTTTAGCAGTTCAACCTTGGACAGAGAAAGTTGTCACAACAATGGCAAAAACTCTAGTGAAACTTGGGAAAAGAACAATCAGCTTTCCCTGCCTGTCATTTTTGTTTTACGTCTGGTTCCTCAGAGGCCTGGAGCTGTGGAGTCCGTTCAGGAGCACAAAGCTGCCATTCAGACTGGCTGGTGTTTCACACACTGTGCTGCAGGGAATGAAAATAAATCCTGTGGGCCAAGAGACTGGCAGGGGAGTCACCCTACAGGGACAGACGAGTGTGGAACTCCCAACACAACACACTGATCTTAAAGCAACCACCAATTATATCCTACAGCAGAGTCTTTATGAGATGTTAACTTCACTAGCCAGGTTCTTGTCAGGGCTCTTTGTTATAAATACCTCATTAATGGGTATTAAATAATCAAACTCTGTATCGTTGTTTAGTTTGGGATTTTTGTTTTCTTTAGACAGACCTTCAACAACCAGATCACCACATCAGCCTCCACATCAGCCTCCAGTACCGCCCCAGCGACCTGGCCCATCCCCAGGACCAGCCTCATTTGGGGGAAGAAGTGCTACTGTATGTTCCTTTCTTAATATCTCACCCATTTCCTATGCCAGTACCTTCTCAGAAGTCCAAGTGTAATGCCGTTTTTATTCACCTAGTGTATGCAGAGGAAGAATTTCAGCCATCAAAATAGATTTGAACTCTGTTACAGGGTGGCCATTGTTCAAGGAACAATTAAATTTCATGGGAGAAATATATTAAGTTATTTCATATTACTTCACTGTTTCTTCCACCAGGAATACACACCTAATTGTGAATGCCTCTCCCACAAAAATTATATATTTGTAAGGGGTGCCTCTCTGCTTCTTTAGTGATATTTGTAAAATGAAAAAAAAGTTAAGTCTTTCCAAGCTGTATTTCTAGCAGTTGCCCAATTGAATTAGGACCACATAAAAGTGTAAGAGACTGTGTAATCAGAACATTGACGACCAAGATTTGTTTCCTTTTTTTTTTCCTGCTGTGAATACTTCAAAAGTGAAAGCTGTTGTACTGTTGACAGCTGGCACTGTAGGTTCAGTGTTTGCCAGAACAGATGTCCACTAAACCTTCCCTTGGATACACAAGTAAAGGTTTAGGCTGTGATAGAGGGACTTTTGGTCTGGTGCAGTGTCAGAGATACAACAGCGTTCTTGAAGCCCCTGTTTCTTTCCTTTGACAATACAAATATCCCTGAAGATCCATCCCTTGGAGTATTCCTTGGGAGACACAACAGATGGAGAAAATTCTGCATCCAGCAAAACCCACTGCGTGCAGATCATGCTTCAGGAGGGTCTGTGGCTCCTGTCCTGCCTGCAGTGAGCACAGACCTGGTCCTTGTGCTGGATCACACAGAGATGTGGCGGTGGGGTTAATACACTCAAACTAAAACAGGGAGGTGAAGACACATTTTAACCACTTGTGAAATACTTGTTTTAGCTGCCAGCTTTCCCTCCTCCACCAAGCAACGACATGAGCAGAGACAGGAACATGAAGCCTTTGAAACGTGAGTACAGCTGGTGTTCTCTTTGTAAAGCTTTTCCCACAGACTGTGCAGCACTTCACTTCTTCCTCTTTTTCCTCAGTTCCACTCTCTTCTACTACTCATACAGGAGTCTCACTTGTTATTTTAAGAAGTAACACCAGTTCTAATCTATGCAAAATAAAGATATTGGCCTATACAAGCCTATTATCTTACCCAGTTGTTGTGTTTAGCCCCAGCTCCTTCTATAGACAGAAGCACAAAGCCCTCCCTGGATCGCCTTGCTCCCTCATATGAAAGAGAAAGCCCAGGATCAGGTCAGTATTTGCTTACATTAATATCACTGGGGTGGGTTTAATTATTGAAAATCATCAGTTTGAATATAATTAACACAAAAGAACGAGGTTCAACCAAATGTGATCAAGGTAATCTGTTTATGAATAAATAGTATGAGCAGCACTTAGAAAGTGGGAGAGAAATTTTATCTAGAAAACAGCAACCCTGGGTCAGACAGATGAGCAGAAAGACTTCATGAGAACCCTGTGCAATGAAAGGTTGATGTACACTTTAATGAGTGAACAAGGGAATATTTAGTAGGTTACAGGAGGAAATCACCTTTGCATACAAAGGCAATGAAACTCTGCATACACTGCTGTAGCTAATGTGGCAACAGACTTAAAACAATGCTAAGAACTAGTAAGACAAAGAAAAAAATGGCATTTCTTTCAGACCTGAAAACCACATTATGCAAAGCATCTACAGATACGACTCTACAATTTTAGTTATTATCTAAACTCTTACCTGTTATATAATGGCAAAAAAAGTCACCAGTAATTCAAAGCTGAATCTTAGATCATTTGATTGTGACACATGCCATGCTGAAAATGTTTAAATTTCCCTTTAAGAACAGATACTGCAATTTTGCCATCACTTGCAAAGCCAAAATATTTCCCTGGCTTACATCTCAGGAGGCTGAGTGCTTCAACCTGCAAGATTAACTTTCTATTATATTCAAAACTCATTTATTTCATAGGAAGTTTAATTAATTAACTAACTTGCATTTTTTCTAAATGTAAGCTTTTGCTATTTTCAGGGAAGAAGCCAGGCATTCCTGAAAAGGTAATTTTTTTTTGGTGATTATTGCTAGTTTTGCCTATTTTGATACACTTATATATTCTCTTAACTATTCCCTGTTGTTTTACAGCCTCTGGTTTCACAGCTAAGGTAAGAGTTTGTCCTCTGCAAATGATCCTCTCATTGCCAGTATTACCCAGTTATTTCCTAATAAGCAGCTTTTTGCCTTTATTTGATCATCTTGCTCCTGCTTTAGGTCCCTGGGAGAACAGTTAGCAATGATGCCAAAACCTCCTGTCCCACCAAGTGACAGATATGAAAGAGGCAATCCACCTCCTCTAAGGAAGCAAAGCCCTGGAAAGTAAGTGCTCATTTAATTGAAATTCATTAAAGGAGAAATTAAATTTAACAAAAATAAGGACAAGCAACACAGGATGGTCTAATTGGCTGGTACTGCATGACAACAAGGTCTGTGGATATCAAAGTTTTGGCCTATGAATATGCACAGGATGTGCTCTAAGCTGCAGAAAGGTGTGAATGCAGCAAAAACTCTCTCCAGTCATATGTGAAGGAGCCATTACGTGGGGCATGACTCACTTCCAAGCTGTACAAAGATATACATGATCCATGTTTTTTCCACCAGATCAAGTTCTTGCTCTAGGGAACATTCTTCCATGAGTCCTATTGCTGTTGTTTTAGAGTGTTAGAAAAGGAAAGATTTACTTTCCTCCCACTGATTTTATTAGTCTGCAAAACTCCTTCTTAATAGCCAACAGCGTTTTCTAGCAGAACTAGATAATTCCCCAGCATTTTCTAGACAATCTGGGGGCTGAACACTGACTGAACTTAAAACAAGATAAGAATTAATTGAGATCTGCTAATCAGACAGGATAATTTATCAGAGAAATAAAGCCTGATATTCTTATGATGTGCTCCAGCAGTGTTGTCAAATATTATAAATGAGTTCAAGACTTGAAGACTAATGTGTCATCATTGTACAAACTTGTTTTAAGCTCTAATCTTACACTCAATTCATCAGACATTTCCCTTGTTGATAAAAACAAGATGGGCTAAG
This sequence comes from Orthonyx spaldingii, assembly GCA_013397795.1. Classification (NCBI taxonomy): domain Eukaryota; kingdom Metazoa; phylum Chordata; class Aves; order Passeriformes; family Orthonychidae; genus Orthonyx; species Orthonyx spaldingii. The sequence goes on along the minus strand of VZTJ01001884.1, from coordinate 1,798,975 downwards.
GACTAGAATAATGGCTTAGATTATGGCTGAAAATTAGAATCTTGGGTATTTTTACGAGGAAAAAAATGTTTCAGCATTCATTGGTCTTTAAAACTTACTATAAATTCATGTTCTAGTTGAAAATACGGCCTAATGTACACAAAGTGAGTGAGTAGTGTTCCACCTATAATGAGTGTTTTGTTTTCATTTCAGGCAGAGTTGGCCATCACACAAGAAAAATGAAGTAAGTATAGTCTCAAAGCACTTATTTAAAATACAGGGGTTACAATACAATTAAGTACCTGTATACACTGATAATTCTGGAAAAGGTGAACTTGTTTCTTTTATCAATTATAAGGAATAGTCATGGATCTCTCGTAGCACATGGGGTGTTTTCAAACAGTTCTTCTATGTCAAGCTCAGTTTATTTCCTGAGAACTGTATCTTGGATAACAGGAAGAATAAGGCCTGAATTTCTTCTATGACATGGGAGAAGTGGTTTTGCTTAAAGAACATTTGGGCTTCTGGGGATTTTTTCAGCTTTAGCTGACCTAAAAGTTTCACTTTGAGATAACTCTGAGGGTCTACACTTACTTGAAGGAATAAGGAAAGTTTATGTCTCCTAAAAGTTTCTGACTGTTTTAGGTCAGGATGTGTTAGGGGACATCCACCACACATCTTGTTTGTAAATAATAGCTACGCTTTAATGCAAAAGCTTTAAAAAGTAAATAAAATAAAAACTTTTATTTGGTGCTGCATGAAAACAAAACGCTCAACATTTTAGAGGGAAGTGACAATGTAGATATTAGAGTCCTTGGATACTCAAAATTCACCAATGTCCAAATTTTGTTTTGTAAAATGTTCCTAAGAACTGTGCTATAATATGTTGCTAATCTTTTTTTTCTTTTTGGCTCCCCAGGAAGAAGAAGACAGTAAGTATTTCTACAGTGATTTTTCAAACTTAAAATCTGTCTTTGTTCTAAAAAAAAGTATAAAGGAAATTATTTCAGAGATGTTTCCTTAGAGCCATTTCAAAAGTCAGGTGGTACCTTGATAGGCTGTAGAATTCTTATCAAGTGCCTCATGCACATTTATATATCAAAGCCACAAACCCCAGGAAATCAATAGCTAATAGCTTCCTTCAGTCAGCCAGTTACCAGCTAGCAGGATTTCTTATCTTGAAATACATAACATTCGAGAGATTTGTGTTCTGCACACAGCAGCAAGCAGCTGGAAACAGGAACCTGGTGTCTCCCAGTTCTCAGCAAACCTTTCAGTCAAACCCCGCTGGCACCAGGCTCTGTGCACTGTTATTCACTTTTATGAACAGGAGCAGAACTTGTTTCGTGTACCAACAGTACTTATAAATTACTGCAGAATGCTCATTCCTAAAATGAAGTTGGTGAGGTGACTCCATAACACAAGCAGGACATTTGGCCAAGTCTCTAGGAGTTATCACTGCCCCTAAGCCTCTGTATAGAATAAGGTTATTTCAGCTGTGCAGAGCACACTTAACCTGCTCCACTCTTCCTGCTAGCTCAGGTCTGAGGACACTGCAGAAAGCAAATGTTTTATTTCATGCTGGGAGAAATCTCAGAAAGATGTGCGAAAAGGTGATCTCAAATCTGCTATTTAGAAGCAATGTGACAGAAAATATGTACCACCTTCAGCTCTGCTGCAGTTAAGGTACCTGAATTGTGGCTTATCCAAAACAGAATTAGAAAATGTAAATGTTGCTCAAGCCTATTCCAGTTTATTTTTAATTTTTATACCTACTTTTGATTTCTCAGCTGACCAGATGAGTTTACAATCTGTAACTAACACATCAAGGACTGTTTATTGCATTATGTTTATCTAATTAAACAGCAGTGAGTTGACAGAATTTCTTCATTCTACTTCATTTAAGAATGTCTCATGTAAGATTGAAGTTTCCTCCTCTTCCTCTCCACAGCTGCTCCCCAAAGACCAGTGCCACAGCTGTCTTTGCCCCCATACAGCTCCAATGCATTTCCACCCAAATCTGTCAAGCCTCCACCTAAGCCAGGATCCAACAGTATTCCTGCTGCAGAAAGGTTTGTTTCACCATTATTGGTCATTCCTTTTGAATCTCCATCTCTTGGCAGTTTAGCAAATACCAGCATGTGTGTGGCTGCAGGGTTCTCAGGCACACAAGGTAACCACATGAAGGAGTTCATTACTCAGACTGTGCCCTTGCCCCTACAAAATGCTAATTAGTGCTGTCCAGGAGAATCCTTCACAGAACTGAAGCTCTGTATCAGTGGAGCAGAGACTGTGCATCAGACAACCAAGAAAAAACCATGAATCTCTCTGTTTTACGGCAAGGAAGTATTTCACACCCTACATGGTACAAGGCTTCCATTCTTGAGACATCTGTCCCATTACCTGCAGGATCCATAGGAATGACAAGACCTTTTGGGAAGGGATCATCTCCTACAGAACTAGGCAGGATGTAAGACAGAGGGGTCCTGCATGCTCTAGGAGCTCAAGTGTTAGAGCTGCAACTGCTCACACTTCGAAACTAAAACACCCCACCACCCTGGCTGTCTGGAGTTGAATCTGAAAGAATTTCACCTCCCTTTTACTAAGTTTTACTCTAATGGTTGATAATTCCTATTTAAAATTATGAACTTTGCTGCAATTTTTTTTCAACTTACAAATATTTCATCATTATGCCTTCATTTGCTAGACAGAAGAGCCCTCAATTAAATCTTGATTTCTGATGCACCATGCAAGAGACTTAGATTTTGGTGAGTTAGAGTGGGTTCCTTGAGTCCACATCTGATGCCCATTTTCTAATCTCTGTATTTTTTTAATGGCTGTTTGATGAATTCCTCACATTTACCATCATTCTCTGGAACTGCTGACACCCAAGCAAAACAAATATTGCAGTAGCAATAGCAAGGTCATATGCAAATTGAACTATTTCTATGATGAACACTTCTGCTTATGTTCAAAGAGCATTGCCAAATTTTGCTGTAGCAGAGGCCCCCAGTTTGACTAATTCTCTCCCATAAATCAAGTCCTGATAGGGTGTTTTTGTTCTGCAAACAAAATTAGCATATTTATCTCAGAGCCTTTTTCAACAGCTCATTTAAGCAGAAGAGAAATATGAACAGTAAAGGAAAGGAGAGCAGGCCATTTGTTCTCCATTAGGTGAAGAAACAAAAAATAATAACAAAAATTGAAGAGTGGGGCTCCATTTTGAGCAGTTTTTGGACGTGGGTTGAGGTTGGCAGGGACCCCTGGATGTGTTCTGGTCCAACCCCCTACGCGAGCAAGGTCACCTTGAACAGGCTGCCTGCTACCATGGCCAGATGGCATTTGAATGTCTCCAAGAAAAGAGAGACTCCACAACATTCTCGGCAACCTGCTCCAGTCCTCGTTTGCCCTCACAATCAAAAGTGTCCCCTGATGTTCAGAGGGAACCCCTGAGTTTCAGTTTGTTCCTGCTGCCTCTGGTCTTGTTGCTGGGCACCAGTGAAAAGAGCCTGGCTCTCCCTGCAGATATTTATGTGCTTTAATAAGATCCCTGTGAGCCTTCTCAGCTTCCAGGCTCCCTCCGCCTTTCCGCACGTGGGAGATGCCCCAGTCCCGTATTTTGCTGGTCCCTCCCAGCTTGTAACATAAATGCAGAGCCGCATTTTTATCAACACTGTAACAGAAGCTGCAAGAAAAATAACTCTATAAGTGGAATCCCACAGCGAGCAAGGTCTGGCGAGCTGCCCCCTGTGCTCCCTGCTCTGGAGGAAGGACAGAATCATTCCCTGTGACAACTCAATGAGCTGAAGGACTTTTCTGCATTGATCCTGGTACAGAAGTCTTGGTGGCCTTTACTGATTACCTTATTCCCAGATACTGAGCTCCAGGTAAACTTAAAGGCGGATCCACTCACACAAAAAGAAGGAAAGAAAAAACAAAAAGCAGAAAATGGAAAGCTCTCCTCACCCTGCACAGGTCTCACTTTCTGTAAAACACTCACAAAGTCCAGATCAGGTGATCAGAACACAGAAATGTAGAGAAATGTATTTGTACTGACTATTTTTTTTTAAACAGTGCTAGAAACCTGTCTGCAACTGGCTCACTACCACCACGCTTCCATCCAGGTTTGTATCCTGCATTCTTAAATTTTTCTTTTTTGAGTGAATGAATGTAGTTCCAGTGCAGTCAATATAATAGGGGCTTTTTTTCCTATGGATGTTTCTGCTTGGACTGTGAACAGAAAACTATTAAGTTCCTGAAAGGCATCTTGTGTACCTTACTTAGTCTGAATCAAAGATTTTATGCCTTTTTTTTTTTTTTTCCCATGAAATTTGGGCTCCTGCCCAGCTAAACCAGTGTCAAAACTTCATATGATCATCCTTTGCTGTACAGTACTGAGAGCTGAGGTATGCAAATCACTGTGGTATGCTAATACCCCCAAAAAAGGTTAGCAAATGCTTTTCATGTGACAAATGCTCCATATTTATCTTGTAAGAAAAAGAAAATAAAGAAAACTTAGACATCAACTGCTTTACAAGTAATTTTTCACATATGGTAACAGCTGTCAATGTCCTACAGTGACATTTTTTGCTTTCTAATTGCTGAGAAGGCAAGGATTGCAAAGAGGCAATATTACTTCTGTCTCTAAAGAAAACAAGATGCTCTCAGGTGAATAACTGTGCTGCAGAAACTGATAAAATGTTACCTCTATTTCAAGTTCATCTGTTCTTATGGAAATCTGAGCTGCAAGAGCTCAGTTAAAGCCCCTGTACACCAAGGATGAAATTATGGAAAGAACCTGGTTCTCATAGAGAAGCTGAAATCTGATTTCAAATCAATTCCAAATGTCTCAGTACCAGGGTGATACAAACACTTCATGCTTCATAAAATCAAGATCCTACACCCTGGATGCACAGATGAAATTATTTTCCTGGTTTTAACATTGTTTTTCTACTTTTGTCTCTTTGAAGGCAGCAACAGCAGATCTCCTTCAAGAGGCCCAGCTGACATGAGACCTCCCCTGCCAATTCCCAGCAGACAGACTGTTCACCAGACAAACCCAGAGGAAGATGAGGTACAAAACATGGACCATAACTGCAATGACAGCAAATTTTTTTGTTTTGAGAGAGAACATCTTTCAAAGTTGTTTTTCCAGTCAGTAGCCACTGTCAGGACGCTACTGAGTACTTTCAGTTTCCTTTTCTGTGTCAAACTGTAGTGCCTTATTTTGTCCTCACTGAAAAAAAAATCTATAGCTGAAAAACATTTCAGAACCCCAGCAGAACAAAATAAGAAAAATACTTGTTTGCTGGATTACTTGTTTTGCACAACTGCCTTCAAGTGGCGTTAGATTTTCAGTTCTCCTTCCACAAAACTTTGATGAGTAAAGGACTCATTCTTTTAAGTGCATTTTTGCTTCACATTTCCTTAAATAAAATAAGTTTAGAGCAAACCACTCGTGGTGATGACATGGCTGGGCAGCCTTACATAGTATATTCACAGGAAGTCTGCATTATGCTCTCAGATGATAGTTAAAAACCAGACAAACGAAGGCAAAGGATGCCTTTGTGCCTGGTGCCCAGGTAGACAAAAGAGAACACGCCACTTAAAATCTTTTACTGAAAATATTTGGGAACATCTATTTTCTTAGCTTACTTGCAGATGCATTATAGCTAGATCTGTAATATTTTCAAATTTATCAAAGTGAGCAGATGATTTAAAACAACTTAACACCACTTTCCATACCACAGTAAACAGCAGCGTGATCCCTGACGCTCATACCCTCAGAGGTTCTGCACATAGACCCACGTACCCCTCACACTGAGAGTTCTCTCTACTTGTTTGCATGTTGCCATTCCCTGGCAGCTGACTCTGTCCTTGTCCTGTCCCCCAGCCCCAGGGCTCGCTGAGGGATGAGTGGTACGTGGCTTTCGTCAGCCGGCCCGAGGCGGAGGCAGCGCTGCGGAGGATAAACAAGGTACCTGCAAAGGGCTGGGCATCCCACCCTTTTCTAGGCCACAGAGAGCAGCAGAATGAAGCACAGATTCAGACAAGGCTTATCTGTGCATGTGGAAATGAATTAAAATCATAAAGAAAAATAGAATTCTATGCCATTGCTGTGGGAGCTGTGGTTGCTCTGTGCTGCCTCACTGCAATGCCATGAGCTGAAGATGGCATGTGCAGCACTCCAGTGACTTGTATAAAATCCAGCTTATGAGGTCTCATTCAGTGCCTCTAAGAAAGGGATTTCAATGGAAGCCTTGTCAAAACAGATCTGAAATTAAGAAAAGCAGAGAGAGTGATACAGTGTCACAGCATTTACCTAAATTACACAGACAATGTCATTATTTTAAGCTGTCTGTAATTACATCACGTAGGAACCTTGATTGGCACTTAGTAGAAATGAACTTCCCTTCTGGTTAAAGTGATGTGTTTGGTCTTTGATATTTTAGTTCCTCCTTTAATGGAATCTCTCCTTCATACAGCACCATTCCTACCTTCCCTAAAAATCTGCTTTTGTAGCAGAGAGGAAAGTTTTAAGTAGCAAACTGAAAGACAACACACGTGTCAAATGACCTAAATGCTTTAATAGTGCAGTTTCTGTTATCAGAAAGGTAAAAGATTTCAGAAAGAAAAAACACATAAAAGGGTGAGTGCTCTAGTGAAGGTTGTTACACTGATCAAACCCAGAAGTGTCTGCTATTTGTCATCTTTGATTTGTTCATGTTTCAGGATGGAACATTCCTGGTGAGAGACAGCTCACGGAAAACTGTTACTCACCCCTATGTCCTGATGGTGCTGTACAGAGATAAAGTGTACAACATCCAGATTCGCTACCAGGAGCAGGATCACTTATATTTGTTAGGAACCAGCTTAAAAGGAAAAGAGGTATTTTGTGTTTTTCACACTTCTCTTCATTGGGGCATCTCCTGCCTCATTCCTCAGTGTCAGGTGACTGTTCTCCTGGGGTGGAATTCTGCTTATTTTCTTAGAGTTATTCATGGGAGAATAGTGTTGTTGCTGGAAGTAGACTCAGGTTATGCTGTTTGCACTCAGGGAATGAAGGGGTGGCCATCACAAATCCATGTACTGGTTAGGGAATGTTTGTTTACCACTGAGGTACCAGATAAGGGCAATGCAGAGCTGAGAGCTGATCCATACCTGCCACCTCTGCAGCTTTGCTCCCAGACTGGTGGCTCAGCTCTGGATTTGCTGGCACCAGACAGACTGGTCAGCACACCAGGGCAGCTCTGAGCGAGGCAGGACCCCCTGGACTGATCAGGCAACTCTGAACTCTCAAGTGCAGTCATCACATCAAGCAGAGTGACAACATCATGTGTTAAACACACCAAGACCGTATAAATTAATTATACAACATTGCAGTAGCTTGGACACAGAGTTACAGATCATGGCAGGAATGAGAACAGTTGATCTGGTGGTATTTACTGGATCTAATATATATTTTATAATACTGATAAACATTTAGAATTTTTAATAAACCTTTTGTTTTTGCTGGTTACTAATACTTCTGACATTTTGGCCTTAGCCTTCTCATTTTTTCCATCCCACAGGAATTTTCTTCTGTAGCAGATATCATTGACCACTTCCAAAGGACCCCCCTCCTACTGATTGATGGAAAAGACAGAGGTTCAAGAAACCAGTGCATGTTAAAATACGCTGCAGGACATATTTAAATGAAACCTTAGAGACCATCACATATGGTACTGAAGCCTACTGAAGTTCGTAAACTTCAAGATATTTCCCTTTTCAGCAAACTAAAATCATGAAGTCATTAAAATTCATCCTTTCAAAAAAAAAAGGACTACGTAACTTTTAAATTATGTCTTAAATACAGTACTCTATAAATATAATTTTCCTACAAAGTGTTTATTATTGTCCATTAATGGTACAGCACTTGAAAATTTATCTTCCAAGACATGTATATCCTCTTGAAATTATTTTCACACCAAATTTGATGAACCATAAATAAATATCAGCACAAGTCTCTGCTTTCATAGGAGCTCTTTTTTTGCATCAGAATTGCAGCAGCAATTTTGTTATTTGAAGTGATACAGAGTAGACCCAAACATTGTCACAGCTGAGGCTTAGATAAGAGACAATAAAAGCCAATTTTTTCCCCAGTAAATCTAACTATGCTCACTTCTGTGAAGAGATTGAAGTGATCTGAAGGACACAGAGGTTTCAGTGGCATCAAAACCCCTCCAGCCCTGGAAATGCAGGTGCCTGTCAGGAGCCGTGTCTGGGTTATTCAGCAGTGAAACTGTGTTTGTTCCCACTTTTCCAGGAAAACACAACAGCCAGCCCATCCTCTCTGCCACAGCACTGAGCATTCCACGCCTGAGCCCACAGCTGGAATTTTGTATCTCCTGGAATCCTCTAACCTCACTCAGAAAGAAGCTTTTCTCCACACAGACCTCTCTTCAGCTGTGCCTTTGTGACTGAATCAAGCAATGACATTTTTACAGGGAGCACATAAAAAAAATTATCCTCATGTGATCCTTAAGTGGCAGAATCCCCCAAATCTCTTAGAAAGCACACACAGTCAGGCCAAACTTAGTTCCTCTTGCACAACTGCTTTCTGTTTTACTGTATTTTTTAAAGAAAAACAGGAACATTCACAGTTCAGAAATACAAGCTGCAGCTGAGGACCACTGAAGCATCCTGTATCCAGAGCTTTTCCCTCACCTTTGTTAAGTGGGATTTATCAAACCCATTGCCTCGGGTTTCAATTACCTGTGTGTTCTGACAAGACCTCGGTTTCATAATTATGACAGACTTGGTCACACGTTTTCTCCTTTAAAGCCACGTGTGTTTATATCAGTTAAAACAGTGGAACCAAAATTCAAGGTAGAAAATACCTTCCATACAATCTGTAAAGCTCCCCAGATAACATAAACAGATTTCATAAACAGTTTTACTTACAGAGATATGTTTTATAAGTGTTCCATTCTAAGATGTTTAGCTGAGCTGGAATTCAAAGTTAGCAAAGTTCATTTCCATGCAACTATAGGTCCACAAATAACGATGAAAAATAAAATTTTAAAAATTCTTCAGCTGACAAAAGCTGCTTCTAGCCCAATATTTTTAAAAACTCACTACTAATCTGGTGAAAGAATGTTAAAATTAAGAACAACATCCCCCCTATTACCACTGACTCTGTGAGCTGTAATCCTATTTCATTGCCCTGCCTTGAAAAATCTGACAACTCAGACACACCTCCTATGGAATTGTGTTTTATTAATTTTAAATCATCTCACCAGTGAAAGAGAAATAAAATATAAACCAGCATAACAAATTCTAACACTACATATTTTTTTAAGTAAAACAAACCTCTATTTGATTACTCAGATAAATATATTTGGTGTAAGAATGAAAATACATCTCAACATTCAAAACATGTCCACAAGTAAAGTATGACTGAATATTAATTGTAATGAACTACATGAAAATAGTGGCTGTGCAAATTTTGGGCCAAGAAGGTTTCAGGATAGAGTATTTCAGCCACAAACTCCTTCCAATTTTTGTAACTAGTTGCAGTAGAGTCATTACAGAAACTGGAATGAAAAGTACTTTTGGTTTTCCAGAAGTAATCTGCTCATTGACCCCTTTCTCAGCAAAATTTTTAAGATGAGGAAGGCAGCTCAAACCCCAAGTTGCAGTTCCTCCTTCACTGACAGTTTCTTATCCCATTTCCCCGAGCACAGCTGAGGTACGAGAGCAGTGACTTGAAGTAAATTTCAAATCTTCTGTTACTGTTCCAACACATTTTTGTTTAAAAGGTGAAAACCACATGAAAAACTTCATGCCCAGTTTCCTGACATTTTTAATGAATTGCATCAGTTTTTCCAGCCCTAGTGGACATAATTTGGGAAATGTGGGTTGAAAAACCCCTCACAGAACCAAAAACCTTTTTTTTTTTCATCCACGTTTAGCTTAAAATAAAAATAGTTTAACTGCAGGAAACCATGCTATTATTGTACAGTTCAAACTCAAAAGAAAGAAGATGAAGATGAAGAAGAAGAAGGAGCTTCAGCAGTATTAATAGAAAACAATACAAGAGAATGGGTGTTACTTAATCTGTCGAACTCCAAGTCTTTTCTTCAGCTTCTCTTAAATCTTTGGCCTTCACAGGATGGTTGAAATTCAAAATAAGGTCACAAAGCAGCAGCTGGCATTCCACTGAAAGACAAAGTGCAGTGTATCAGCATGGTATTTATTGGATGACAGTGAATGGTAACCCACATACAGCATTGTTTTAGTGTTCATCACCAACTCATTCAAAAAGTTGAAGGGTTGCTTGTTTCCCTTACTTCAAGATGGCTAAATTCAGTTTGCTGTTAGGATATCAGTAATGGTTGTATTAGGAGACTCTCAGTGTTCCCACAAAGGAATGACAGATCCCCTAGCAGGTGTTTCCCCACTCACACGACTCCATTGCTCTGTAACTACTCTGTTTCATTAATTTTTCAAAACACAAGAGCAAAGCTGTTGCTTCATTACATGAAAACACAGTTGCCTGACATAGAAAACCAGGCCATTCACAACTGCACACTCTTAGGACAATGTCTTAAACAGTTTCTTGTGTAACTGGATGGTGAAGTCAGAATTACCATTTATTTTCTTCAACTCATTGGACATTGTGTCAACATTTCTAATCGCAGCCTCAAGGTTAAACTGCCCATCAGAGTTTCTGATCACCTGTATGAAATAGGAACAAAACATCACTGGCAGGGCATATATGATTCATAAACTCATTGATCCAGACAGTCATAATACTCACGAAATGTTTTCTTTCATTTTCTTAATAATGTTTTAACTAAAACTTCCCTGAGTTTATCACTTAGACATGGCAAATTACAGCTGTGGAAGGCGAGTCCTAAACACTCAGGGTTGGGGCTTTTTTTTCTGTCACTTTTTTCTGATACAAACAATGGCAATGAAATTAATCACGCTTACAATTTCCTCTTCTCATCATTGTTTCGTGTTTGTTTTCGACCAACCTTTTCCTACAGAACCGAAAATGACCCGAGAATCATCATTCAGCCACAAGATGGAGCTACAGCGACATTAACGTGAAGAACACACCTGGTCACTGTTAGCACTGAGTGTTAATGAACCTGCCAAAACCTGCCCAGAAACATTCGTAATTAGTTTATAACCAACATCTTTTTGCCTACTTTAGTAATAATATTCCTTGCCTTTAACATTAAATTTAAAAACAATCAAAATCTGGAGGCAATTAAGACTAGAAACCATTTGAAATGAAGTATAATTTGAATTTTCAAATGTGTACTACACTCCTTCTTAGGAATTTCTTTTCCTTATGAAAAACTTCAAAGAGAAGTGCACACAGCATCCTTTCTGGCCTAGTTATAAGCTCTCTACTTATCATTCAGAAATTCTAAAAATAAAATCTGGAAAAACTCTGAGTGATTCATAAATAATGTTCCCTATGAGGTAGAAAACCTCAGCACATTGAGAAGCATGACCAAAAAAATTAACACACATTTAACACAGATTCTTTGTCCAAGTCTCTCTTCACTTCAGACAGTGGCTTTATGTTGACTTCATCGGTCAGGGCCAAGGCTCCTAAAAAGACAACCCCCAAATTATTAAGGATTAGTATGTATAAAATATATAAATGTACATATCTCACATAAAATATATACCAGCATTTAAAACCTGTAATAACTAGGCCTTGTTTTCACTTGTGTTGTTTGAAAATAGTGTCTAAGAGGTCAGTTTTAATTCTTCTTGAGGAAGAATCAAATGCTTCGATTTTATTGCTTTTACTTTCTTTTAAGGAAAGTGTTTCCGAATTTTTAGGAGTTAAACATGAACCTATTAACAGCGAATAAGTGTATGTCTAAAGGTGATGAAAAAAATCCTCAAACATATTCCTATTTTTTTAAGTGAAAATTTTCTGGGAGATCTAAAAAGGTGTTGCAATTGGTTTCTAACATTAATGTATGGAAAAAAAAAATCTAAAGAACACACAGAGAAGTGCTGACTGTCTATGGTGGTGCATTCCCCCTTCCCCATGATCTGAGGTTCTTTAAGAGACCTTCAAACACTCTTTTGGCACTGTCTGCTGGTCAGAAACAGAGCTGAGATTAAATACCAGATCCCTGGGCTTGTTCTTCCCCCATTCTTTTGCTCGTCTCTCCTCACACCTCAGGACACCTTCAGGCAAGTTGAAGTGTGTGACAGTCACTGGAAAGCTGTTTCAACACTAAAAAAGGGGGAGAAAAAAGGGGAGGGGGGTTATTTCACCCTGGGGTGTGTGTTCAGAAGGGGTGCAATGACGTGAGGAAGAGGGTGCTCAGCTCTAGGGCAGACAGGCAGTGAGCCCCCCTTTGAGTGCCCCCCCAAAAGGCCTCAGTGGGGGCACAGCTCTCTTGGGCTCCTGTGGGTCACTGCCCTGCACGGGGTGCAGCCCCTGCACAGGAGACAATCCTCCAAAACTTCTCCAGCACGAGCTGTAAAATGGTTTATGTTGGAAGGCACCATAGAGGTGACTGGTCCCAACCCGGCCATGCGGCACCTTCCACTATCCCAGTTGCTCCCAGCCCTGTCCAGCCTGGCCTGGAGCACTTGGAGGTGCTGCAGGGGTGTGCAGGCAGCAGGAACACAGTGAGGACACTGCTGTTAACACAGCCAGGATGAGCTGGTCCCCCAGAGCCCCCACAGCAGGAGGATGTGCAGACCCCCATGCAAGGACAGCCCCAGGGCTCCGCTGCCTCCTGCTTCTCTCAGCAAGGAAAGCCCCATGGTGTGTCCCTCTTCCAGCACACGAGAGGTCAAGAGGTTGCAAGAGTCCTGGGGGAGTCACAATTTTAAGAGTGGGTGGTAAAAATTAACTGGAAATGCTGCAAGAGCTGAGGAAGAAATGGAGAAGGGAGGGCTGAGGTGTCAGCAGGGGGTGGTGAATGGCGAATGAATTTCCTGTTGTCCTTTGAGGCCCTGCCTGTGGAGAGCTTATTGCGTGTTGCAGCAACTAATTTATAAACAGGCAGTTCCTTTTGGTCATCAATTTAAAATCATATGGAATAAGTTATGATGAGCAAAGCTCAAATAATAACCCTAAAGTCAAGGAAGTCAAGAGAGGCACTTTGCTAAACAGATTTATCCATTTAGACTGTGCTCAGTGTTAATTTTGCAATGAACACTGCCCTCAGAAGCACATACCTGACTTGAGCTGGAATCAACAAAACCTGCTAACTAATGACCTGGGCTTGGGAACTGCTCATTTCTTCCCCAGTGTGTGCCCTGTAGTACTTAAAGCCAGGGACACCAAGCAGGGGAAGGGCTGTCAGCACTTTTCTTTAATTTACTGGAACCACTTTTCCTGCTGCTCAGCATTCATCTGTGTTTTGAACTTGCTATTTGGCACCAGTGGAGAAGGAATTACCAGCACCTCAGAGGAGAGTGGAATTAGCTGGATGTGCAGTAGAGAACAGATGGACAGGGTGTGCCTGGGATGTGTTTTCGTGATATTTCTTCTTTAAAATAAAGCATTCTAAATGTATTGGTTTATGACTGCGGGGGAAGCTGAACTGCAACTCAGAACAGCATTTTTTGGTATGGCACAATTGAACTGTGATTCAAAGAGAAAACACGAAATGCTGCTTAGATTGTGGGGCTTTCTGGAGATGAGAAATGCAGGGCAGGAAACCTTTCACACGTGCACTAATTCCTGTACTACAGTCTGTCAGTTTACAACCTCTTGCCAGCACCCCTGCGCAAACAAGTTTGCTGTGCCCTTCCTGGGGGCCTCTAAGGAACAAATTCAGCTGAAGCTGCTGATTTTGCTGGTAGAATACAAAATATAGCTGTGTACAAAAACACGTACAAGGTGGTTTTATATATCTTCTATATATGAAAGAATCTACAAGAATTTATAGAAATCTAGGTACAAAAAAGGAAAATGGTATCCTGAAAATATCTGTGTCAGTAGAAGGAGCAGTTATTTGCTTCACTAACCTGTAAAGCAGAATGCTTCAACTGATAAACCCCTGTTTCTGTCAGTTTACTTTGTACATCTGGAAGTTTTTTCCACATCCTATAAATATTCACTCACATTGTACTTAAATTCTTCTGTAAACTAACAGTAGAAGGAAAAATAGGATATTGTAACGACCAGAAAAATTAGACTCAATAAATTGAGTTGCCAGAACTAATTGGACAAACCATATAGAGTGGTTCTTAAAGACAAGGCCATTCTAAAAATAATCTTCAATAATGTGAGATATTAACTAGCAAGACGACCAACAGTGCAGGATATTGACTGCACATGGCGTTTTTTTAAAAAAAAAGGAGTAAGAGATATTTAATTTCTACACTCAAATTTACTTGGAACTGAAACACTTTCTGGATTGTCTTTACAAGGCCATATTTCAAACTGAAACACTGAAATTACAGGTTTAAATTATTAAGTTATACCTCTATGAGGAGCGTTCTCGTAGGTAGCAATTTCACATCAGCATTTCAGTTTATGAGCTGCAGTTTGCTCTTTGCCTGAAGTAAACCCACGGCTTTGTCTGCAAAGACACCCAGAGCTGAAGCTGGCTGTGCCTCTCTTTAATCACTGCTGCTCTGGCTGTGTGTGGTGCTTTAACCACAAAACCTCTCTGTCTCCAGAGGCTTTCGGAGAACACATTCGGTAATGGCAGGTGAAGCTGTTCAGACACTTTTATGAATCCCTGATAAAGACAGAATTACCACCAAACCAGTTCTCTAAGGAGGGGAAAAGATCAGGAGGACTAGAAATATATTTTATTAGGGTTATGATGTGAATCAACAAGCACTGCAGGCAGCTAAAATGGGCAGATCAGTTTACAGAGCTGCCTTCCTCACCTCTGCAGAACAATTACCTTGAGTACAACTTCAGGCAAAATCAAACAGTTAAATACAGGACCACTGGACAGGAGAGTCTGGAAACAAAGGATATACAAAATTATTTTCCTGTGTAGTCAGAGACGAAGTAGAAAGAAACCACGATCTTGTATTGTATCTTATGGTTATAAAGATGTTTTAAAGAAATTGTTCTAGTGGGAAGCAGAAAAAAAATCCATCAACTTCAAAGTCAAACAATATTTTAGTGAGCAGCTTGATAAACATTAAGAGAGTCTGTCTTTTAAGGAAGTCATATTTATGCCACTGCAGTAATAGATGAGACACAAGGAAATCACAGAATCACTAAAGTTGAAAGAGACCTTCAGGTTCATCTAATCCTACCATCTACCACCATAATCACCCTTAAACCATAGCCCCAAGTGCCTTATAAACTTTTACTGAAAATATTACCATTTGCTGTTACTTTGAAGGCTTTAGCTTTCATAAAAAATTCCCTAGTGGGTCTAATAGCAGAGTTTAAAGTTTCAATGCAGGTTATTAACTTTCACATGAAAAGCTTTGACAAAAGAGAAATTGATTTTTTACCATCGCCTGAGTGCAGAAATTTGTAATCCGGATTGCAAGGAAAGTCAAGTAGAAACCAAACCAACACACACCAAAACACCATGCAACCTTGACAAATGGCAGTAATTTCTGATAAAATAATGTATTATTTCATAAGCTCTGGAGCACGTCAATTTCTGAGCATTGAAAACAGGAAAGTGCTGAAGGCCACGCAAAGCCTGACCAGATCATGGTACAAAGGCAGTACAGCAAAAACCAGACTCTGTCTTTAAAAGTTACAGTCCAAGTGGTTGAGGCAAAGAGTGGCAGGTGGAAAAGAGTGCTAAGCAAATGGCCTTGCTTTAATACATGCCCATGAAATAGTAAGAGTAAACCCTGAGTTAAAATACTTATTTGTGGCATAGTAAAATGGGTGAAACCTGTTTGCTTGAGTTTTCAGCCAGAAAACTTCAAGAAATAATGTCACATTATGTTACATTATGTAACACATAATACAATTTTCTGAGACTGTTTAAAAACAATTAAAAAAATAATAAAACCACTAGTGTTGTACCTGCAGAATGAAACCCAGTGCAGGCCTCCACAGCAGAAATGTAATTATTTTTAAACAATAAATAGCATAAGCTTATGCTTTGTAGATAGTCTGGAAAGTCTCTGCTTGGTGATCTGGAAAGTTTTTTTTTATGTGTAGTAATATGTATATAAAATATGTGTAATAGGTTCTGAACTATAGCTTTTAAGTGGTTCTTAAATGTAGTATTTAAGGTAATTATATGGCAAGTTAAAGATGTGACTATTCAATAACTGAAGACAAGTGCACACATAATGCTAATACAGATGGAATTCTGTGCTGAAACTGCTTAGTTGGTATAAATATCTTTTATGCAAAAATAAAGGTATATTTCCTGCAGCTCATTCATATATAACATTTGTGCTGCTCAATATTTTAGTAAAGTGAGGTAACTAGGTGTGGAGTTTTTTAAAAGATAAACGTAAATATCAGCTATGTTCTGGTGGGATAAGTTGGGCAATTAATCATAAATGTTATTTTTAGTGGAACTTTGGGAGATTCACAAATATTTTTGCTTTCTTCACAGTCCATCTATCATGGAAAGGGACAGCTTGGCATGCAAAGGCTGAGCCACTGGAACTTGGAAGCACAGCTGGTCTTGCAGTGGTTTTTAATGTGAAATTCAGATACATTCATGAGTTGAGTGGAAGATTTTCAAGAAGCATTTAGAAATTCCTCATGCTTTCTGGATTTCACAATAGAAGTGATTTCTGATGCTATCAAATATTTTTCCAGCTCATAATAAAACCATTGAAATGACGGAGAACTTGAAACAATTGTGAACCTTTACTTGTTCACAAGCAGCTGTCTAGAGCCATAGAACTGTGTCTGCTGCCAGTTCTCAGGGACACTCCCATCTGCTTCTCTACATCCTTTCACAGCAAATGCCATTTAAAAAGATTTTGTTCATCCACTCAGGGAAAGTAAGTTTATAAAGCAAGGAATGGTGAAATTGTCTCCAGATCCTAAGAGACCAGTGAATCCAGTCTGCCTTTTGGAAAATGCTGAGCCCTTTTGACTGAGATGTCATTGCTTAGCAGCTCGGTTTTTACAGATATTTCACCACTGCTCTTTTATCTTCCTAGATTTTCATAGCAGTAACAACATAGTGCCTGAAATACTGCAGAAATAAGGGAGTGTGCTAATACCAGGAAGTCAAGTTTATCATTTGCTACACTGCAAATTATCCCTTCTTCATTTAAATGAATTTAATACCATAAACTGTAATGGTCAGAGACACGATGTAGATATTACAGTTTCTATTAGCTGCTTCTGTTGTAATTATCCATATTATTTTTCATTTGCCAGCTTGCATACATTACTACATGAAATGCCCTAGAAACATTAGAGCTACAGAAATGAGAATTGAACAAAAGAATTGCATTCTGCTCAGGGAAATGCTGTTATCATTTTGGAATTACAGGCTTGATTACTTTTGTTGCTTTATCAGAAGACTTCTTTTTGATTAACTCATGAAATGGCCAGGAGGAGGCACAACAAAACATCCTGAACCAATTCCTGTCTTGGCTGTTTGAATGGGCATTTCCCTGTAACTACAGCTTTTTACAATTTATTTATTCCATAAATAAAGACTTCACTCTTGCAACTCTGTTCATACTCCATAAATACAACAGTGTCACAAATTCCACCTCAAACACTCTCAGTATTACAGTCTCTGAAAGATGGAAAGGTGGAACTGGAAAGCAAGAAGAGAGAAGCCACTAGGTGCCCTCCTTCCCACAATCAACATGTGTTAGGCAAAGGAAAGGGAAAGCAGCAACAGGGAAAGCAGCAACATGCTTGCCTGAAAAGGCCGGTGATTTATCCCAAGTGTGGAAATGACAAGTATCTAATAGATGTCAGATAATTAATGCCACTGCCCTAAAAGCATCTTGTGTGAGCTTCCCCCTCGGGGAGCCTGTGATCCCAGGGGAAGGCTGTAGCAGGGGAAGGAATACAAACACACACACAAGTTGCTCACACTCTGTTCTGTCACAGTGATTATCCCCCCCGGTGCCATCCACAGGAGGAATTCAGGCATATTCAAACAACTCAAAAGAAAGCCTTTTCCCTTCTGCTGACTACAGTGACAGCTGGGAGACAGTGACAACTGAACCTCCTCTTACTGAAGTTCACCAGTCTTCAGCTCTGCCTTGTGCATTTATCTTGTGAAAAACCTGATGTTTGCATGTCCTGGCTGTGGCTGTGTCTGCACAAAACCACCAGGTGCGTACCTGGGTGAGCTGCCACGCTGGATGTGCAGACATGGAGAAGTTGCGTTGCGTTCTGAAACAAATAAGCAAACTGAAATACCAGAGTTTGTTCAGATTCTTTTAGCAGAAGGGAGAATGTGTGAAATCAGTTATTTCAACAGGAATTTAACAGTTTTTCAGCTAGGAGCAAGACTGCTCTGGAATAGCTATGACAGGAGTTAATCAGTTATTAGCTGTGATCATTTTGTGGCAGCTACTTATCCTCAAAGACTAAGACCTGTCACTGTCTCTGGAGGGATTTAACAGATGTATGGAGGTGGCACCTGGGAACATGGTTTAGTTGTGGCCTTGGCAGTCCTGGGGGAATAGTTTGACTTGATGGTCTTAGATGTTTTTCCTTCCTAAACAATTCTATGATTTTAGGTTTTCAAAATTGGGAAGTCAGGCTTTTCTCCCTGTTGTTTCACCAAACTTTATAGCTAAGAAATTCAATAAAATGAATGTTAAAATTATGCTTCTTTTCAGGGTCTGTCCTGTTCAGATAAATTTTACATATATACTATTGCTTTCATTTTTTCTCTAATAAAAATAATTTAAAACATACAATGAAAGTGTATGAGAAAAAGCAACCCAAACTCCTCCAAAAGACAAAAACAAGAATTTGGAAGACAATTCCAGGAACAAGTCTGTCAGTTGATAATTTCTCTTGTAAACTCTAAATGGATGAAATATCTTATGACATTACTAGATTTCTTTGGCACCACAGATAAATAATTTTATGACAAATTAGGCACATCGAAATGCAGCAAAACGTTTATAGTTATACATAATCCCCATTTCTGTGCATTCTGATATATTAACACTGACATTTAACCAGAGAAATATTTCACAACCCTTTTTTATTGTGCTCATTTTTCAAGAAGTTTGGAAGCCAAATAAATCATGGGAGGGGTCTGTGTAATTTGGTATCAGACTGATGCTGCAGACACACTGGAACAGCACCACAGCACCAAGAAATGGGAGGTGCTTCCTATTCCCACAAATAACACAGGAGCTGGATTTAGTGGTGAATAAAGGAAGTCACTCCTAACATTTTCAAGCTGTCTGCACAAGAAAGAACACTGTATATATATATATATATATATACATTTCACAAACTGGAATGTGCCTGTCAAGAGTTGGTACCAGCTGATTGTGTACTTGCCTTAGGAATCCAGGCACCCTTTCAGTGCCCTCTCCTCCTTGTTCCTGTGCTCATGAGGGACCTGTGATCACTCCAGCAGGGTGGGAAACAGATTCCAGACATCATCAGGTACAAGGCAAGGCGTGTTTGCCGTGCCAGCTGCCTCTCTGCTTTCCGTGCCTATGTCAGCTGTGTGCTGACACCAGTAAACTCACTACACAAGTTTTCTGCCAGAGGCACTACACAGCTGACATCAATAAAAGGTTCAAGAAACGCTTTTTCTTCAGTTTCGAATCCAGAGCTGATTAATACTTACACACTGTACCTTCTACCCTCATCACAGATAGTCTCAAATCCAGACTGTCTGGATCCTGTGCAGAATTGCATATTATATAAGTGTTTGCAATCAAAATAACCTATTCCAGCCCAGCAGATGCTTTAGTTTCCCCTCAGCAGCAGACAAGATAATTTCCTGGACTTTTATAAACTTACATTGTAAGGCTTTCTCCCTTGACATTCCAGGTACACTTTCTGGAAATGTGGCAAAATATTTAAATGAAAGGGTGCTCTGTTTGCTGTATTTTGCAGCCAGGCAAGACTTGCTTCCCAAAATTAATTTACTCAGTTGCAACCCTGAGCAGCAGCAGGAATGAACTCCCTGACAGGGTCAGTCAGCTTTGCTGAGAGCACATCCCAAACAGTGGCTGTGCCTGTGGAGTTGTGCACACCAAACATTTGCAGATCCAGGCACTCTGATGTGGCTGCAAGGACTGAAATTACCTGGCCAAAGTTACCCCCTCTTCTGTTTGGCTCCCACTGCAGCTGCAGAAACATCCTTGCAGCAAAGACTTGTGGGCTCAGCCAGAGATAACATGTTTACAAAGCACTGGATGAAGCTCTGTACAGACCAAGAAAATAAAAATGGCCCATTGAAAGTGGAGCTTTAGAAGATAATTTAACAGGTTATTTTTGTTCCTATCTTCCTCAAGAACCTGAGGAATTTGACATAGAACAGTTAGTTTAGCTTTGGAGAATTCATGCACATTCACAGATAACATTACTTGACAGGTATTACACCAATTTCCTAATCCATTCACATTATTCCTCTGCACAGTCCTCAGAAGGAACGAAATAAAGTGGGATTATATCTTAAAGCTTAATACTGCTTAATATCTCTTTTGACATGTCTGGGACATGTAAATCACTATAAATTTCCTTCCAAAATTAAATGAGATATACTGAAATTAAGTAAAATGGAAATGGTAGAATTGTTCTGACATTAATTGCCAATTCATGCATAATAGTGCAGGTTTTTTGTTGCTGACAATTTTAAGAGATAACTGTAAATAAGGAACCTATGAAATTGAAAACTTCTTTACCTGTGTAAATATTCACCTTTTCTGAGTGCATTTGTCTCGATATTTTATTCACAAAACCCCTCCTGTAATTTTCATTTGAATTAATATTCCTCAAAGATATTTACTTTGAATTTTCACTTTCAATGGAGGCTATAAGAAAAATGAGCAGCTACAAAAAAGATTGTTCACTGCTGGTCAGGCTCCTTGTTCACAGTTGTAATTAATCTGCAGGTTTTTGTTACAGAACTGCAGAGGTTACTGTGCCTCAGAAAGAGACCTAGAGGGATCCCAAGGAGCTGTCTCTGAACTAAATCCATGAGAGCACAAAAATGTTATTCAGTCAGAAGTATAAAATTTTTCTTAGTGAATATTTGAATACAACCAAAAGTTTGGCCTTTGAAGGGTTAATGGACAGTGCCATTTCAGCAACTGAACAGTAAAAATCTGTGTGTGACTCTAAAATCAAGGAAGAAAGAAAGTAGGGAGAATAAGATCACAGAATAAAAGGGCTCTGCTTAGATAATTACTTTGGTGGGGTACATACTCCGTAGTAATTTCCATAATTGACTTTTATACCTTATCATCTGATCATGGCCTGTGGGCTCTGGTACCTCAGCTGATACCAACAACTGAGCACTGAACTTGAGGATCGTTTTGGTGTCTCTGCCCTGTGCTCATCCTGACCCCACCGTAGCATTTAAAGGAAGCAATGGGGCTCCACTGAAAGTCATGAGAGAATTTATTTTCTGGAGAAATGATGACATTTTACTGCCCAAGCTTTTTATGATACCTAGGTTATATTGCTGCAGTGCCTGCTTTTTATAGCTTTCTCCTCTAGCAAGAACTTTCAGTGTAAATGTGTAAGAAATGTTTACAAAGAATCACAGAGAGGAACCTGGAAGTGTAAAATCCTACTCTGACTTATTTTAATCATCATATGTCAACAGGGAAATGTGCATTGTGTGCATATAACAAATCCTAGCTCCTCTTGCAAATCAACCTTTGGTGAAGCAGAAATTCATCTGCTCTCTGATACTCAGTGTTTTATAACCTGCTCGTGGGGTTTACTCTCAGGAAGGCCATCTTTTAACTGCTACAAGTTTGGTTTTGATAACTGCACCACTGAAAATCAAAGGTGCAACAAAAAGATTCACAAATACAAGTAGGCAGTCATTCCAAAATAAGAAGGTCAAAATACTTCACCAAAAGGATTCATGTAAAGTTGTTTTATTACCTTTTTCTTCTGTTTCTCTGACACAAAGGTCTACCAGCTGCAGAGCATTACTGGGCAGGCTGGCCTCGGTCACTTTTTGAAAAAACTGCCAGAAGCAACTTTCATGTCGTTGTTCATTAACACTTTGATCACATCAGCAAGGATTTGTTGGCAACTGCCGGTGCAATAAAATACATTTTAAATGCTTTGGATGTAGAGTCGACTGTGCCTAACCAGGCTGGCATTGCCCACTCTTGAAAAGGGTTGCATGATTTACCACTTAGCCCAGGCACTCTTGTCTGATTAAATCCCTCTTTCCTTGCTGCTGGGAAGCAGAATTGGCAGCAATGAAGCATCTTTAATATTCTGTGTAGCTCTGCTCTAGAGGTCTTTGAATACTTAAGATCAAATTTTGGTTTAAAAGCTCCCTAAATCTGATTTTACCTGGCTGCAAATAGGCAACCTGAAAATGAGCAAGTAAAATATTACAGCTGATGCAGAAAAATTTTAAATTTCCACCTACCAGTGTACTTCAGTCTCAGGTGAAGTTTGATTGTGAGTAAGAGCATGAGTCACTGGAGCATTCCCACCTCATCTCTGTAGAGCTGCCAGATTAACGAGTCTGTCACAGGTAACCCAGGGGCTACGGGATACAGCAGCTGGGAAGTGACATAACGTCACTTTAAATAAAGCTCTGTACACCTGTCAGATGGTTAAAATTTTTGGACAGTGCAAACAGTTCATGATGTGAAGGGCAACCTGGTTAATAGGCCTAGGAGCAACCCATTCAGTTGTTTTCAGAAGGAATCAATCTGAGTAGCATATGGTTATTAACAATTAGCAATTCCAGTGCTCCTATTCTTTTGTCTAAGCCTTGAGGTGTCACCAGCAAATGGAAGCACTTTGGATAGGATTGTTTAGGTGTTCACTCGACTGCATGTGACACTATTCACCCCAACACTGTCATGTGGATAGCTGTGCAAGCAGTGAGATTTTGGTCTTTTCTTAGACTAAGAGGGGAAAAAGAAAAGCTTTGGTCATTAAAATGATAGATTTCCCAAGCAGGCAGTTAGAATGATGAAAAGCACATTCCATAACAACCCATATGCAAACAAAATGTTTCGTTTCAAAAATTGGTGACTACTGAAACTGTGCCAATGTGTGGACATTTTTCCCCGGTCAGAGTACATGCTGCAAGGAGAGCAACACCACTGACCTCAACAAACTTAGAGGTGGAGCAAGGTTGTTAGCAGGAACAGACCAGTGAAATGCTGCTGAGGAGCTGAAGTCTTATCTCACATTTTCCCCGCCTTACATTATCTCCAGGGCTGTGTCTCGCACAGTCAGATCCAGGCTACTGTACTTTTTTCAGATAAACATCCTCCTGAGGACTTAGAATGAATCACAGAATGGTTTGGGTTCGAAGGGACCTTAAAGCTCATCTCCTTCCATTCTCCTACCAAGGGCAGGGACACCTTCCACTATCCCAGGTTACTCCAAGCCCTGCCCAACCTGGCCTTGGACACTTCCAAGGATGGGTCAGCCACAGCTTCTCTGGACAATCCATGCCTGGGCCTCACCACCCTCACAGGGAAAAATTTCTTCCTAAAACTTCAGAAGTTTCTGGAAAATGTGGTTATTTTATTTTTATGTTACGATTTCTTCCTTTCCTTATGATGTTTCCTGGCTGTTTTTCCTATAATTTTTGTAATGGTATTTGTAAGGAAACACTTGATAAGGACTTACTTCTCTGTCTTATTTAATGAATTCAAGAATTTGGGGTTTACTTTAAAGAATAAATGAGTGTTTTAAACTACTCAGGGTGTAACTCCAGCAGTTACACACAGCAGAATGCAGAGGTACTTGCCCAGACATCAGCTGGAAAATGAATCATGACCTTACTTCTTCAAGCATTGAAAATATTTGAATTTTTCCAACCATTTTTCATTTGAAACGAGGAAGATGCTAGAAGTAAACAACTGTCCTCTTACCTCTGTCACTCTGAGCAGTCAAACTGCAGGAGGAGGTGGCTTTTAAATATTTTCAAATGGTCACTGTTTGATAGGGCTTGGCCTGAAAGACAGAGTGGATGAGGAAGCAGAAGACTGTGTCTGCTTTATAAAAGAGAAAATAAAATATTTATGAGATCTTCTTTTTCTTTCTCTCTTCTCCATTATTAGCATTACGGGAGGCTTAGTCTGGATTTCTGACATCCTCACAATTCAGGAGGTTAAGACAAGGAGTTTCTATTCACTGCAGCAGGAACCTTCCACACTCTGCACTCAGGAAGTTCCTGCACAGCTCCAAGGTTGGAGCAACCTTTGCAGGCTGATTTCTGGGTGTGTTCTGATCCAGGGTGCACTGCAGCAGCACCATCACAGACCAGTTTAAGGGGATGCTGTGATTAAGGCACAGTAAGTGGGTGGCTCTTACATTGATTTTTCTTCAACTATTTCAGTTTCAAGGAACACATGAAAGAGAATGCTAATTTTGTTGTTGCTGTTGTTTACTTTTATAGCTCTCTGTACTACACAAACTCAAAGGAATGAAAATGTGCTGTATACTCTTCTCATGCTCAACGCTACCCAAACCCCAGGTGACATTTAAAAGACGACTTCAAAAATTGCAGGAGGGGATCTGTTGTTTCTCAACTATTTCCTCATTTCATATGCTCAGAGGCATAACCTCATGTGAATTTGTGATGCACTTCAATTTGGGAACTCTTACTCATCAGGGTTTGTCACTGCAGCTCAGTTTCAGCCCATATCTCCTCAGGAAGACGTTAATTTTATTTCATTGCAAATGGATTGCCTGGGATAAATACCTGACTCTTATTTTGTAGGCAGGGAAGGTCGATAACAACCTTCATAGAATCTCTCCATAAAAGGTGACAATAAATAACAGTTTAACCTCTAATCTATATTAACAGATTACCTTTATTTATTGTTTGATTTGTGCAGAGACAAAGACAGGCAATCCAAAAGGAGCAGTCACAATAGAAGGGAATGACCTTCTTTTACAAGAATGAGCAAACCCCATTGCACTTCAGCATCATGCACGGGGCTATTTTGCAAAGAAACACTGTGTGTTAGTTGTTGAAACTTTTTCATGCATTCCCCGAAACAAACGACACTATTCTGAATATTTTCTTCTCTGTGCAGTAAATAAAGTCTTTCATGTTGACAATGCTAATATTATATTTTAAAATAGATTTGCATTTGTGTTTTTTGTCATTTTTTATTGCATTTTATAAATCCCAGAGCAGAGACCCACTAAGCTCACTCTGAGAAAGCCCCGTTTCTTGGGATAGCATCATGCAGTGACACAGGTGATCAGGTGGGATTTCAGTGGGGTTTGCTGCCTGGATCTGTGGGGAACTTATTTCAACCAGAATCGTGGATAGGAGTTGGGAGTACAAGTCAGGAAGATTGATTTTAAGTGGATTTCAAAATTGAGTGATTTCATATGAATAATTTTCAAGGGTAAATATTCATAATGCAAAGCATTCTTAATATATTTTAGTCTAATTAGTGCATTAAAACTATTAGATAACCATGGGAAAGGATGGGAAGGGGGAGCAAGGAAATAATTTTATCAGTACTTGTAATTCTCATACAGCAAATATATTTAAAAAAATATATAATTCGGATATAGCAAAGCCACTGTGGCACTTGGGGGACAGAATAAGAAATTACTAGTAAACTTTATTTTTAAGTTATGCACATGTTGTGTTCTATATAATAAATATGTTCTAATATATGAAAAAAATATATAAGTAAGTTGGTTTTACTTTTACATCTCAGTAATGCACAGGACAAGTAGCTGGAAAATGCTCTTCAACCTTAAATCATGTACCTAGAAATAAGAAGCTGATTTTTATTTACAGAAAAATATCTCCTCGCTATTTAATTTGTTCTTAAAGTACATCCTCTTGGTTTAAGAACACCTTAAAAAACCATTCAACTCATTTTTAGTCTCTTTTTTCACTAAGTGAAAGAATCAATTTCTAGATGATTTTAAAGATTTTTTTGCTTCCTCTTCCTGCTTTATGAAGCCCGTTTGTGACATCAAATGGCAAAAATCTCTCACATGAAGAAACTGAGGCGGCAGTTAAGGATTATTAGAGTTGTAATTGTGTGAGAGGGGTTTCCTGAAGGTACTGAGTGCAACTGAATGTAAATTCTAGGACAGTTTGCCTCGTCTTAGTGTAGGAAATATGAAAAGAAAGCCACAGCAGTTCTGAGAACGGAAGATTTTAATTTTCTTTTCAATTACTGAAGGAGTTTGACACCAGTTCTATAAATGTACAGAGCGTGGTTTTTTGACTTGTTCTGATTAATAAGAAGCTACAACAGATCTGCTCAGCACTGTGGGAAAGGTCAGTGGCAATTTCGGAAAGCAAGGCCTTGGGAACACATTGGCCTTCCAAAACAGAGTAATCCAAAATTGCCAGTCTTATTTTCCTCCATTTTTGGCTTTGCAATTTATCTTTCTGATTCTCCCCATTTTCAATATGTGCAGTATTGTGTAGATCCATTCCCATAAATTCTATTACTTGGAACAATGAGGTTGAGCATGATTCAAATCCTGAATGAAATGCAAATCTAGCAGCAGAAAAATGGATTTAGTGGTATGACAGGATTCGCAATATAAATATATTGCATTAAATATAAAGTCTAATTAAATAAAAGAAATAGAGATTGTAAGGACTGCCATTCAAGCCAGCATTGTGTCTGTGACTAATTAAACGTGTGCACTGTGAGAATGCTGTGGAGATCACACACTGGTGCCTTTGGAAGCAACATACAACTGCCTTTGTGAATATTTCTACTCAATTTTGGACAAATGGTCAACTGGAAGAACCTCAGCAGAAGACAGATGTCCTTTTTTCAGGGTCAGCAATGTCGATTCTGATACCGCAAGTATTTAACTTCGTGATTGAAATTGTGAAGTCTTCCCACTGAATGGATTTACTGCAGGACTATTGCATTATTTGTCTGAACTTCAAAACAGAAGAAGAACAGATTTCAAATCATATCAGCAGCCAGATAAGTACAATCTTAATTGCAATATCAATATGGAACAACTTTAAAGCTTTATGGCTGTATAGTGCTTTGTGCTAACATGGATCAGAGTAACACACAAAGGAGTTGGGCGATGAACCCAGGACAGTATTCCTACATTTCTGCTCAGTTATGAGTCTTAGTTGCAGAGGGGAAAAAAAGCTGCTATTTTCCTATTCTTTTAATGGGGAAAAGGCTTTATTTCTTTTTGAAAAATACAGCTTTGTACATACAAAAGCGAATTAAAGTAATGAATTGGTGATTAGAAACATGAAACACCATTGTGGTCTCTTTTCATTGCAAGTACATAAATCCCATAAACATGGAAAATATACCCCTGAGGAAACAAGTGTCCTATTTTCTTTATGCCAAACAACTTTCTTGACAACTTGACAACTTTGCCAAACAAGACTTTGGCAATAGAATGCTTTAAAAGGCATTTTATAAAGGTACACAATTCAAACTGGTTACTTTCCTGAAGTGAAGTGTTTGCAGCAACTAGGAAGTAAGGGAACAGGAGGGAAAATGTTTCTTCTGTGTGAATCCCTTTGATTCACTGATGATGAAGGGAAGTGAGTGCAGGCAGGTTTTAGTTGCTGAGATTGCACACAAACAGCACCTGCCTCCATTTGCCACAGCCGTATGAGAACTGAAGATAAAAATATAATTGCTCAACATTTTCAGAATCCATAACAACAGGTCATGACTAAATACTACTCTAATTTAAACTCAAGGACAGTCACATACTTGGATTTAAGTGCAAATTCAAACCTTGGAATTTAGCTCATCTTTCTTCTAAGTAATTCTGGCAAATGTATTTTCTTTAATGATTCTCCTTAACTAGAAATAGATACTGAAATAAAAACTGACTCATGGAGTCCTAGGGAAGGGAGGATTCTGCTTACAACATTTTAAAATTAATTTGAAAATTTCCTCATTATCAGTGACATTTCTGGTGCTGAAGAGTTCTGCTGTGGGATGTAAAAGTAACTATCTTGCTTTTAGCTCATCTGTCTTTCAAAGATATTTATCTGAAACTTTGGCTAAGTTTGCTGGCCCTAAGATAGACAAACAAAATACTGATAACTGTCAAGGATTAGGTCACGCAAAACTAGACGTAATCTTAATTTTCTTTGAAGGCCATGAAAGTTTTTATGTTGCAGATAAATAAT
Organism: Orthonyx spaldingii; assembly: GCA_013397795.1. Taxonomy (NCBI): domain Eukaryota; kingdom Metazoa; phylum Chordata; class Aves; order Passeriformes; family Orthonychidae; genus Orthonyx; species Orthonyx spaldingii. The sequence goes on along the minus strand of VZTJ01001884.1, from coordinate 1,770,782 downwards.
ATGACCCATTTCTTTACTTGAAATTAATTATAATATTTAACATATCATACACCACTAGAAAAGGTCATCTGCTCTCTGGGTAGATGGGGTTCTCTTGTAACACAAAAATGTTAATAATGCTGATCCTAAAAAGAAATGGTTTCAAAAATGACACAATTGAAATCCAAAAATAAATGTATTCAGGTTTCCACTTACATACTGCAGTATTGCCTAATCACATAACAGTGTCACTTCTGCACATAACAAGCCATCAACTATTTTTATTTTGACCTGAGCCTTCACACAAAGTATTAATTTACTTTGCAGCATAACAGAACCAGTGCTGCTGTCACCACAGAGAGCTGCTGTGCACTGCATTAGAAAGAGATATGACAGAAATTTCAGCAGAAGCAGAATTTAAATGTCTCGCCTGTAATTTTGTTCAGCAGCATCTTTGTACATCTGACATGTGAAATGTGTCTTTAGCTTTTGAGACAACAAATGACATTTGGTTTTGCTAAGAAGGCTTAGCAAGGGAAAGGCACATTCAAAACGTCCCTTGTGTTACCACAGAGGTGTCCTCTGACAAGGAGCCGAAATATCTATGGAATATTTTAATACTTAGAAGTTTTTCTGAAAATACTATTAACCAATTCAAGTTTTTTCCTTCTGGAAATGCGGACAAGTGCTCTGACCTGGTTTTATGCATTTATTTCTCCACTTTTTTTTTCATCCCAGCCCTCCCAGTTCAGTGTACTCAGCACTGTTCTCCTTAGGTTTTGGAAAAAGCTGAACCATGAAGTGATCTCTGAGAGGACAATGAAGAGCACAGCAAAACCTGAGCGCATTTCTATCCCACTTCATAGACTACTAAACCTAGTGCCTTTTTGAACTTCCAAAAGTTCAGATACATCCTGTAGCACAGGAGAACCTATTTAAATATCAAAGACCAGTTTTGCTGAATTAAAAATATAAACACAGTTGTTTGGAAAGACTAAAAGGTATAAATTTTTCATTTATCAATGTGATAATAAGATTTCCTTAAAAACCGATGAACTTCAAATGTCCTTATCATTAGCATGCTGGTATTTTCCAGTATTTGTATTTGCTGGCAACCTTTTTGTCCTCCCAGGAGAGAACACTTGTACTTATTTACACAAAATAAAGACAGCTTCGCTTTCTAAGTTCAATATTTTGGGCAAGCAGTAATATAGCAGTGTGCTAGCCAGTCTTAGCAGGAAATAGTCCTAGTGCTGATCACAATGAGATGACTCGTGGTATCAGCTCATTTTGAGAAGTTTAGTAAACATGTTATCTGCAGCACAGGGCTGGTGGAATGTTTATAAGTTCAGTCTGTCCTGTTTTGCCATTGCGGGTGATACGCTTGTTACCAAAACAGCCTAAAAGTCTTTTCTTCATCATAACCTTCTGAAGGTCACATACAGATGATGTTTCAGCATGATCTAATATTTGAAGCACATGTTTAAAGGGAAATCCTCCATGCTGTCAAAAGACTTCCCCGAATTTAAAACTTTAATCCTTATTTATGATGAAGCTTGAACAGCTGATACTGCAGAAAGCTTTTAACTCATCATCTGATTTGTATGGAAGTGGAATCCATTTTGTCTGAATAATGAGAATGTCAAGTCGTGTGGTGGATTATCTGTATGACTGCAAGTGTTTACTGAACATTATGGTTAGATGAGCATCCGTATTTGTTAACATAAGGACCAATACATGTCCTCAGGACACTTGAGCTAAGGCTGACTTACAATCACAGAGGGAAAACTGTATGTATGAATTAAAAGGAAAGAGAACAAACTCTGCAGTCTGGGTAATCTCTTTCATCAAGGTTCTGTAAAGGCATCAGGTTTGTTAATTCTCTTTTTACACTCAACACATTTTTCATTTCAAACAGTGTCTGTGGAGTGCTTAAATTGTGACTATGATCATGTCACACACACACAGTTTTCTCCCTTTAATTTCTAGGCTTGTAGACTATCAGTTTAAATGAACTCAGTGTAATCCTGACACTCCAGGCTGCAGTGATTCCATCACCTCTGTGCTGACCAGAGGGTCTCTGCTCCTCTGCCACCATCTAGGACCTCACTAGAAACGCTGCTGATGCAATGGAAAATCAACCCAACTCCTCAGTTCTTAGCTGAGCTCTGTCAGGGGGTTCTCGTTTATAGCAATGTTCCTTCAATCCTTCTTCACCTCAAGTAAGAAATTATTAACTGCATGTGCACATCAGGAAGATCTGATGGATAGGGAAATACAATTTTTAGTAATTTTCAGAGTAAACCGACACTTTCAAATTTCTCAGCATTATACATGTATAGAATATTTATTATATGGAAACTCACTACTGCTGTCATGCCTCAGAGCAGCACAGATGAGTAAGAAGTCATCGGGCACGTTCTGTCTTCAAGATCTCAGCAACTCCTTTAATTACTTCCATAGACAGAAATTTATTTCCAAGACAGACTTTCTTGGATTGTGCAAAAGTCTTTTGTTTTTTCCTGATTTTTGACTGTGATTAAGGTCCTTAGGACCTTCCTTCAATACTTCACAAGGAAGGTGCCCATGAGAACTTAAGGGAGAGCATCCAACACTTTTTATTTGCTATGTACACCATCTTTCATCATTTTTGCCTCAGCTGCTTCCAAAGTTGGAGTTCCAGGTCTATGTACAAACCAACAGAACTTAGCTCTGTGTCTGAGATCTGAAAGGGTCAGAAGCACTAAATATGCAGTAGGAGAAGGAAACCAGGTAAACAAAATGCTCCATTGCCAAGAAAGAGAAACTGGGTTGACAAATTGTATAACTTACTATTATTAATTACACTTATCTAAGTATTACTGTACTAGCATAAAATATCTTATCTTAAACAAAGCCATAAAAACAGTTGCATAAGAAGTTTCAGTAATGTAATACAGGCTGCTTTCAAGCCTACCATGTCTACAGACACTTCCACCAATTAGATCAACAAAATATGTGACAAGTCCAGATAATCTACTGAAGTCACTTTACATTTTCTTTTCAGTTGCATACATCTTGGCAGAACTTGTGCTGAAAACTAGTTTTGCTTTCACAGAATCTCTATATAGGATTTCTACAAAAACCACATTTGGCTCTGTCAAAATCAAATCTCTTTTTGTTTACACTCACCAAATTCTGTGACAAAAATAACTGGTTACTAGTTAATAATGCAACAATACTACATATTATTTGTTTTCTATTCTGATAGGTTTCTTTAGTTTGGATGTAAAAATGCAAGGATAGAAAGAGATCTTAGATCTGCACTCTGTAGTACAAGGGTGAATATACAAGTTTGTGATTAAATTGTATTTTAGTGAGACTTTTTTTTTTAATAACAACATTTTTCCTCCCATCTTGTTCAGTCTCAGCTCAGGAAAAAGAGTGTCCTGACAATGACCATGTGCCCATTCTGAATCAGCAGTAAGTGTTGTTACTGAAGGTCATTTCCTGCTTCTTCACAGCTTGGTACCAACACAGACCTACCTTGTTTAGCCTAAAATCAGACAGTGTTGGAGTCCAGGGTCATAGGGCTTCAAGCAATATGAACTGGACCCAGACATGAAGCTGAATGTTTTGTGTAATTTCAGTTTAAAAAGAAGTGCAATAAGTAAAACAGCACAGTTTGCAGATGCTGAGTTCACAGCTGCTGCTTTTGTTTACCGATGCACAGTCCTGCTGCACACAAAAACCTGAGCTTTCCTGTGTTAAGACTGCAACACACAGGTTCAGGGAAAAAATCAGATACAGGGGAGGTTAGCAGAATACCACAGCTGAAACGTAGCACACAAACATACAGCTCCTCCAAAACCTGTGCTTAGGTTCATGCCAGAGGTTTCTCCAGGATATCAGCAGACATTAAAAGTCAGTGTGCACGAGCAATATTCCCATTTAATGTTAATTTGTCAAGAAAGGAAAACCAGGAACTTCCTCTGAACTTCTGAAAACCAATAAAGCTCGTATGAAAAGTGCCTGAATCCCAACAGCAGCTCTACAGCAGCTTCTGCATGTGAGGTGTCTGAGCAAGTTTTGCCTCGGTGTCCACAGAAAATCTGGAAAGTGCTGCTCTACACTGCTCCAGAGGTTATAGGAAAAATGTCAGCAAGAGTACACTTGGCTTACAAAGTCACACATCAACATGTCTGCATATACACTGCCTCAAAGAAACCTCCGGAGAGCTGAGCTGCCACTGAGATATAAAATATAGGACAGGTATTTCTAAAAACACCTATTTGCTACCAGTTGTCATCGTGTCCCTAGTTCTGAGAGTCCCCATAGAAATTTTACTTATTTCTTCATGGAAAGGGCTGTTCAGTCCTGGCGCAGGCTGCCCGGGGCAGTGATGGGGTCTCCATCAATGGAGGGATGTAACAGCCACGTGGATGTGGCACTTGGGGACGTGATTTAGTGGTGGCCTTGGCAGTGCTGGGTTAATGGTTGGACTCAGTGATCTTGGAGGTCTTTTCCAACATAAAGTATTCTGTGATTCTTTTTATCTATTATTCCCCTCTCTAGTAAACAGACCTTTAAAAAGAGAGGGGAATATGAGAGCAACATCACAGGGAGATGGGAGGCAGCTGAATACAACTCTTTTCTCTATTCAGTATTTATTTTACTATAATTACACACCAATATCCTAAGGCACAAGGACATATGTTAGTATTTTCAGTTTGCAGGTCTCTAAGAAGTAAGGAACAGCACAAGTGAAAAGATCCTCCTTGTTTAAACGAGTAAGCAAAAGCTGAAAGGCAGGAAAGCTGCTGAAGAGTCACATGGCCTTGAGGAAAAAAGGCAAACCTATTCTGCATTAGGGAAAGGAAAGAGACCGTACTCAGTTAAGTTCTTGCACAGAAAAGAATTTTGTTTGTGAAAAATAACAGTGTCAGTAAACAGGATTAATTTTCGAGAAGAAACGTATACTTTTTGTTCCAGCAGACTTGCTTTCCAAATTATTTTTTAAGTATATTATTCCATATTTGAAATCAGACTCAGTCAATCTCTTGGGGTCTTTTGAGTTTGGTTGTTTTGTGGGGCTTTTGCCTCACTGAAGGACTTACAGGTATAGCTTGATCTGGAGATAAGCATTTGATCATTTAAAAGTAAATGTTCAGCTTTCCATCAGGCAACTGGTGAAAAAGGGAGTTCTTTTTCACAGTCAGCTATAAACACTTCTAGTTCATGTTTTACTTGGATTTTTGCTTATTATTAGTGGTTTGTTCATTCTCTGTGCCTATTTTTATAGAAGGAATACAAGAAAACTTGAAAATGTGTATGAGGAAGTACAGTACGAGGGGCTTGGACATTTTGCATACAAAAGGACAGGCCAAGGAGTATTTCTATCTACTCTTGAAAAAATAAATACATGGGCCATTGCCTATTTTTCAGGCATTTTAGAAGGTACAGAAAAGGGCATTGGTTTCCCTTTTGTATGATATTAAGCATACATACTCCTTCTATATTTAGTAACACTAATCCCTGCAATGGGGATGGTTCTGAGGTTCACTGGCATTAGTCATTCCACGGATATTTGCTCAGTGAAGCACAATTACCAGTTTCCAGTCAAGGTAGGCAGGCTGGAGGTGCACTTCAGGAACCCATGATTCCTGTTTGAGCAGCTGGAATGGAAAGTTCTCGTGCACAGGCAGCACTGACTCTGGCATTGTTGTGCAAGGTGCTGTCATTCCCACCTCGCTGCCAGCCAGGAGCTGTCTGCCAGCCTTGGCACCAGTGGGACAGAAGCTTCACCAGCCACTGAGTCCCCCTCCTGAGAGCTCAGCTGGGCTTGAAAAGGACCCTTAGGGACAGGTAGCAAATATCCTAAACTACATGGGCAAATGGAAACCTTTGCCTCTGGTCAGGGCAGTAGAAGCTCTGTTAAACTTTCCAGCACCAGAAATCACTCCCAGCATACCTCTGCTTCTTTATAATCCCCTTGGAATAGAACAGGCAGCGTGGAGCAGGAGAGAATGCAGATGGCTGAAATGTCTTCTCATATCCTGTCAGCTCAAGCCTTACAGTGGCACAACACCACATGGGGCCTAACCAGCTCCTTCTCCTTTAGTTCCAGTCTGTTTGTCTCTGATGAACACACTGCACTATAAATTGATTCCCAGAGCAATGAATGAAAAATGAGCATTAGGCAACCTACTTCACCTAACCTTATTCCCATCACTGTCCATGTGGTCTGATGCTAAACAATTCATTTAAGAGGGACTCTTGCACACAGCCACTCCAGTAACTTTCCTTTTTAATGTCACCTCCCCCCTCAACCCTCCGAGGCAACTCCTGTCAGAGTGTCTCCCTCCTCTGTGCTGACACTTTGCGTGTCCTTTCCAGCACTTGTTCTGACCACCTGCATTCCTGTCTTGCCAACACAGCCACATTTAGTTCTCTTAAAGCAAACATTTCAAATGAGATGCTGCAGATGGGAGAAAGCAGGAGGCAGCCGGAGCTCTGCAGTGCAGGTTGGATCAGTCACTCTGCACTCACCACTCCGGAGCAGCAGCACCATGACTGTGTCATGCAAGACAGTTGGTCAATACCAGAGCACTGGAAACAGGATTCGTCCCATTCTGCAAATTAAATCTGTGTTCAAATCTAAATAGAACAATGTTTGTAAGAAAGCAATCCTATTTCTACTCCCAGCCACTGGCACTTCTGCACATGATCCTCTAAATCTTTTGAGGAATTAGGGTTCAGAAATTAAGTCATTGGCAAGGTCTTGCATGGCCACCTCCTTTTGGAACCTCCAAAACATGTAGATGGCTTTGAAATGTCCATGTCTAAGCTGTATATTTCAATAAGAAACAAACTTTCATTAAAATGTCATTTTCTTTCCAGTTGCAGAATCCCCCCAAGTATGTTATGCACCCTCAAGAGGGCAGCATGGTGTTTCAAAAATCACCTTACAAAGGGAATAAATAATGCCTTAGCATAAAAGCAGGTTCTAATGACAGCATGGAAGCAATGTTGCTGCAAACATTAATTATAAAAAAATTAGGCAAAAAAAGAAGTTAAGTCTATGGCAGGACCATTTGCTCACTTGTCTATTGCTGCTGTTCATGGAGCACCACAGGGATTACAGCAGCAGGTGATGCAGGACTGCAGTTTCCATGCCAGTTCGTGCTTAACCAATACCTACTATGAGCAAACTCTTCAGAATTGTGATGGCATCGTGTATAGCCGAGCTCTGTGATAATGAAATTTTTGCCTGCGAGTGGCAATAACTCTATTCATGCTTTCAAATGGCACAGAGAAATTTAGGATTAAAGGAACACTGACTGCAAGGTGATCCCATGAGTAACTGAGTATGGTTGACTTTTATGGCACTGCATCATTTTGTCCTTCCATAAAAGTATTGTTTCATCACAGAAGAGTTTTTTCCCTTTCTCCTTATATAAAAATTCCAGTGTATATCAATTCTTCACGAATTTATATCTCCTGATTCTTGTGTCAATATTATCAGTTAGCCCTTACACAGCTTCTGTTTTGTTTAATTAAACATGTTTCTGTCTTTCATGCTATGACAAAATCTTCCAATTCCTTGACCATTTTAATAACAATTCTCTCTGCCTGTTCCCATGTAAATATTCTTGCCTGAGCAAAGATAATAACTCCATTTGAGTTGAAAAATCCCTGTCATTGTCAATACTTTTTCAAGTATTCTTCAAGCATTTCTATTGGAAATTCATCATGTCACCACTTGTGCCTTTTTGAGCACTGATGACTTGAGGATGGCAATGGTAGCGTGTATTTGGGAGACCTGGAGAAGGAATAAACTTGGGAGTCAGCTGCAGGTACAGGCTCAGATTCTGCCATCGCTGTGCAACAGGCCAAGACAAACAAGATTGTATCTCACGCCTCATTTTAGAGTGGTGAGAATATCCACCCATGCTACTATAGAACTGCTACCACAACTATAAAATGATACAGAAATATAGTACATACCATACATCTTAACTGGATACTTTTCAGCTCACGAAAGCAGTGCATCTGCTGAAATTCCCTCAGTGATGTCCAAGGTCAGCTAAGTGCTTTGATACTGGTATATCACTGTATAACCCACGGCACTTCACGTATGAGGAGAATTTCTTTAGCCAATTGAATTTTCCAAACCAAAACCTCTCCCATTCCAGAAGAATGCCTTCTGGAATTATTCCTTAAATTGGTGTGATTAGTTTTATCATAAATCCTGTGTACTAAGGAAAAAATTTCTAACATCACTTCTATGACTACTGCTACTTCACATCCTTCTCCCACCCAAATGTAGTACATTGCAAAATAAAAACTAATTTCTTCCTGATTTTCTGCAGGTTTTTTTTTGGTTTTTTTTTTTTTTTTTTAATTGTTATTATTTTTGGGTTTGTTTCTGAGAAAGCATTTGACCTGAAACACAAAGGGCTACTCCTGTCATCAGGCAAGTGTCCAGTGATTGCACAGTGGAATAATCTGCAACATTTCTCATACAGTCAGGATCTTATACATGATATCCATCCCAAATGTATCAAATCTTCCCAAGTTATTTGTGCTCAGCACGGTGTGCTTTGATCCTGCAGGAAATTATCTATGGCTGGAGTAAGCCAACCCTGATGAAGACATTGAGATGGCACCAAACCCCTGCAGGGCTGGGTCAGTAGGAGTTGGGGAGTGCTAAACCCCTCCCAGAGAGCTGTGCCCTGCTCCTGTGTGCAGCCCTGCGTGAGCTGGATTTGGTGCCCTGCCAGCCAGGATTCTACCACAGACCATGTGTGTGTGATTTGGGGCAGACAAATGGTGCTACAGGGAAGAGGAGCTGATACCACTCTCATTGGCCTTGTGCTCACAACCAGCAATCAATTTCCCTCTCCATGAGAACACAAAATAACACCCTGTGAAACAACACAACATCCACAGTATCTGGCATTGCACAGCATCCTAAACAGGGAACATCTCATCCAGTCCTTGGCCTAGGAGCTTGGTGAGGCTGGATACCAATTCCAGCTATCTCGACACACAGAGTGCTCCAGAAAACAGAAAAACAGAATTTGAGGAAGGACTCAAGGTGACACATTCTATCTCCTGCATGTGATGCAGCTCAGCAGTGAATACAGTTAATACAAAAGAAAATGCAATAACAAGTTCCTTTCTCATGTTCCTTGTTCATCAGACTGTTTGCAGGCTCATTTCATCTCGCAGAATCTATCACTGTTTCTTCCCTAAGTAGGAATTTTTCCTGCCCTCCTAAAGTTTATTGGGGGAAGCTGTTATAAGACTTCTGCATTTCAAATAATAATCCAATTAGATACTCTTTATAAGGTTTCTACACATTTAATAAGTGATTTGATGAGAAATAAAGCAAATTTGATGAGAAATAAAGCAAACAAACAAAAAAAAAGCTTTCAGAAGAATCACTTCAGAGCTGAAAAAAGATAAAAGACACCTGATTTTAAAAAGGAACAATATTTTCATGGCTGACCTATACAAGTGGACTCTGCAATGACATAATTCCTAGGAATTTCTAAGTAGCCCTTCTACATGCCTGGATCTCTGATTCGTTCTGCTACTGTTTAATGCTCCTGCTTCATGTAATGTATGGACTGTGCAGATGCAACCTACAGCCTTGTGGACATTTAGCTGACTCCTCTCAGATTCTGATTCAGAGATCAGTTTCTTTGCAGAGAAGGATGAGTACACTCTCTTCTACGGATTAGTCCTCACAGCTTTTTTATCTAGCTGAGAAATGAAAAGAGAAAAAGTGACAGGCTGTGACTCTTCAGAATAAATCCCTCACTCAGACTTGCAACACTACAACAGCTCTTCTGATATGGCTCCATGAAGTTGGGGAAACTTCAGCTGGAGAAGGTTCTTTTTCTGTAGCTGATCTCTGTATTTCATTGTCCCAGGTGCTCAGCATTATTCAGTGACACAAAGGAGGTACAAATTATGCCATTTGTCACATGTGCTGTTCCATTATGGTTGTGAAAAACCATGAGGGTGGGATTACCCAGTACCAGGTACTGTCATCATTTAGCCTGTTGAGAAGCTGCACACCCTCAGCTTAGTCCTGCACCTTTCACTCCCCAAACTCCTCCTGAGTCAGATTCAGTGTGTTACCATTTTTTGTTTTACCACGTGCCAAGTGGCAAAGCTTAAAACTGTATCCTCTGGAAAGAAACAGCAGAAAGAAAGGGCTCTAGTCATGTTTCCCTCCATTCCCAACACAGGTGCTGGACCGAGGTTACTGTTTCCTGAGCACTGGAGACACACTCAGCCTTCCCAGCTGCAGAATACAAAGTACCTTCTCCTCAGCAGGTACTGTTCCAAACCCGCGTTGGAAGTAGAGCAAAACCAAATCAGCCCCTTGTTTTCATGCTTCAATCCAAGTGCCTGGACTCTACATCCACCTCCCACTCCCAGCCCCAAGTTCTACATGACTGGACCGTTCCCCTTCCTGGCAGGTAGCAGGTTTTACACTGCATTGTTTATTGCCTTGAGAAAAATCAAAGGATCTTCACTGAAAAACACGAAGTAAGTAAGTAAGTAAGCCAGCAACAACAACAAAAAAGAGCTTTCCACACTTAAGACAGATATGCAATGACTTCCTTAATACAAATATATTTATATATAAAAATATGTTCTGGTCTGAGAGCTCAGCTAAGTAATTTAGTGGTGCCTACTGACTTCTGTTAAAGACTTCTTGGTATTATTATTGGATAAAATTAACTAAAACAGAAGGCTGAACAAGATGATGAACAAGATCTTTGGCTGCAGTGTGAATGAGATAATAAACAGTTTCTGCACTCTGTCCTCCAAATACTGAAAGGAACATATCAGTCCAAAAGACTGCAACTGGAAGAGCACATTGGAAAAGGAGATGAAGAAAGGTAGGCTCCAAAAGAAAGATCACAGGGCAAAATAATACAGATTAACAAAAATTCTGTAGGAGTCCTGTTTCTTAACATGTGTTAAGATTTCTATCATCACTGATGTTAATAATTGACATGAAGTACAGTGGGAGTTAGATAACAGCAGGAACGTTCAGGCCAGGACTCATTTCATTTTCCAGTGGTGTGAGGCACTGGGTAATGGGGAAATGCACAACCATTTCAGAGATGATCTTGCTTCACTGCATTACATCTTGAGGAATTTTATTCTGTCTAGAAAGAGATTCCTGCTTGTGTCGTGCAACAGGACGTGTTCTTCAGAGAGGTAAAAAGAACAGGAAGTTAATTTTGTGTTCATGAAAGTGAGGAATTAATAGCAAAGCCTTAAGTCAGTTTTAAGCTGCATGGGTATTGTGCAAGCCTCATCACACAGCACTGCCATCTCACCCCAATTTATGATCTGGAACACAGCAACTTTTACAGCTTTTAGCTGGAACTGCAAGTTGTACCAAGGCATACAATGATTTTATAAATATAAAGGAAAGAGGTAAAAGATCCAAATTTCTTTTGTTCTTTCACCTGGCTCAAGTATAAGCTGGACACATTCTGATGACATACTGCATCTCCAGACTCTGCAGATCACACTGCTGGTATTTGAGTTCAGGGTTTAAATACAGTCATTCCATATTCCCTGAACTCAGGATGCATCTGGAAGCTAAGATGGGCTTTCTAGGACAAGCAAGTACAAATAAATGAGTAGGATCAACTTGAGCATCGGCATGAGCAGTATGGGCAGGCCATATTTTCACCATCACATCTGACAGGGGTAACATTTTCAATGGCAGAAAATCTCAGCCCATGAGATCAGTGTCCTCTGTGTGCAGCTTTCCAAGCCCCAGAATTCACCACAGACAGGGAAATCAGGCTTTTGCTTATCTTTACACTGCCAGAGTCCCTGCTTTCTAGTTCATACCACCAAAAGCCAGCTCAAACCAGAGGTGAATCTACTTCATGATACAACAAAGGGCTATCACTGTTATTTATCCTGTATGTTCTTATCTCACAGTTTGCAATTAATCACCACCCTGGAAATCAAACACTAAGGTATTTGTACATTCTCTTTGAAAATACATTTCAATTTCCTTTTACTTGAACTGCCCTGTCCTTTGCCACACCTGCCCAGTGCATCACTCTGCACAGCACACACTGGATATACCTGAGGCTCTGATGATTCACACCAGACAGGGAACATAATCACCATAGAGAGAACATAAGACTGCAAAGCGTGATGCAATTACACACGGAGGGATGTGTGCTCATTAGCAAATAACCACATTTGCATGGTGAAGATACAGTGCTTTGTGACTGCAGACCAGGTTCTGTTCTCAGAAACACAAAATCCTCTTCAGTGGATGACCATGCCAGCTGCATGAACACCAAGTCTGTACTAAACACCAAAATGCTGTACAGGAAAGCTGTAAATCTAGTTCTGTCTATTTGGTATATGGAAACATTTTTTGATGCATGTTAGTTCAGCCTTTGTGAACTCTAAACTTGTTCTATTCTAAGCTGCTGAAATCTATCTTATTGTCTTCTGTCTAGAGAGATTTTGTACTTTGCAGAGAAGACAGTTGGGAGAGGCTGATTTTATGGGAACAGCAGGGCACATGAATTGGTCTCCAATCTAACGTTTATAGGGAAGTTTTCCCTGGTTTCAGCACAGCTCACAGGTACAGTTGAAGGTACAGCTTATTTCTCTGTGCTGTCATTAAGCTCAGAGTACTTGGCTTTAGAACAAATATCTTAGATTCCCAAAGCTATCCTTATCCTAATCCTATAACCTGCAGGGATGGCAGCATTACCTCCCTCAGATCATGATGGGTTTGTATCTACTGGTTGTAGTCCTGAAATGGTTTTGCCACTCTGTGGGCTATTTTCACCATGAATGAATAATTTTGCAAATATTCAGACAGATGGCTCTGAAGATTGCTAAGCTTCAATGTGGATGAAGGACAGCCTCATTGTTGCTTGAAAAAGTCCCCATTCGTTTGTTTAAAAGAATCTAATTTCTGCATAAAAAATAAAAAAGACCTCGAACAACTGGAAAAGTTGGAAGCAATACTCCAATCATTGCACATCCTGAGGCTGATTCAGTGAAGTTCTTGTCACAGATCAAAGTCTGAGATCTCTTTGGCTAAAAATAAAGTTATCTATTGTATTTCAGTCTTCTTTGTCGTGAGCAAGCTAATAAAGCACTCATTTACAGCCTTACTTTTATGCATTACTTGTATTAGTTTGGTGTGAAACACCACTTCTGAACCAGTAGCTGACTGAGCTCTAAATCTGCTGAACCTGTGTTATGAAGGAAGGAAAATGAACTAATACTTTATTCAAAGTTTTACTGGCAGTTTGTCTGTTCTGATGATTTAACTGTTATTTACACTGAAACCAACATGCAAGAAGATTGCAGCCTGTGACTCCCAAGGGAGCAGCTATGGAATTTTTGCATTCTGCAAAATGTTATGGGTTGGCAACCTCTCCTGTGTGCTACACAGATCACTTCAATCCCCTGTGTTTATCCTATAAACAAGAAAGTGCTCTACACCGTTGTGCTAAAGAAAACAGCTGAAATCTAAAGCAGCTCAGTCCTGTTTGAGCTGTCCCCAGACACGCTCCGTACCACGCGGGTTTGTTTTCCATTGATTTGTTAATGAAAGCTGGCAGCAAATGCTACGATTCTCCTGAGCACATGAATCATTGAAAGAAAACAGTATTTCTTCAGCTTTGACAATTCCTGTACTACACCTAAATAAGGCCCCCTGCTTCCCTGTTAGCCCTGTACACAGTGTAGGATCCCCTACAGCATTTGGTTTCTTTGCAGTGGTGTATTGCTGCCCTAAGCCTGCATGCCTGGTGTGGAGTCAGTTAAGAGCTGAAAACATCCATGTGGCTTCCGATTCAGAATTCAGCTTGTGACAAGAAGCACAAATGCTGCAATCCTGGTGCTTGGATGCCTTTGAGGAATAAGAATGCAATCCTGGTGCAGCTGCTCATTTTCACAGAACAGAGTAAGAGCAACAACAGCTTAACACGAGTGATTTCTGTCAATCTGAGCTACCCTCCAGCACTCACAGCAGTGTGTGCTGAGTGCCTGTGAGGCACCAGGGAATTCCTTGTGCCACTTATGCCCTTGACAGGCACTAGCACAGTCACTTGTCCATCTTGTTGTAGGGTAACATGAAAGGGGTCCAAGTGCAGAGCCTACCAGAGATCTAATTAACCCTCAAACAGGCCTTTTCTTCTCCTCGCTCCCAGTTTATGGGTTTTGTTACCAATGGTTCTCTCGAGGCAACTTTCTCTCTTGAGAACAAGTTCTGCACACACTGCTCTGGGAGAAACTGCTTACAGCTCAATACTGGACCTGAAAGCTCTGAAAATTTAGTTTCATTGCACTAATAATTTGTGCCATGGCACTCTACTTGTGGGGACCTCTCCAGAAGGGAGGATGGCACAGTTTTGGTGGGGTAATTGGTCTTAAAGCAGCATGAACAAACCATTTATTCTCTACAGCTAAGCTGCATTCTTGCACATGATAATAACAACATTTGTATTGTCATATCCCCACATTCAAGGCTTTGACCAGGTTTCCAAGAATGAAGAGTAAATCAGAGAAATGCAGTTCATGCACCTGTGGAAGCACCAGTCCAAGACTAAGTGAGTAATCAAGTACAGGCTATTTTAAAAACATTTCACTCATCAAATAACCCACTCTTCACATACAGTTACTTTATCTCCTGTGATGAAAAAGATCCCTGAGGTCAATTAAATGCAGTGGAGACATCAATGATGAATGTAATCCTCCTTTTGTTTCTATTATTCACACTCCAGCTTACACAGACGGATGTACCTGCCTGGTGACCAAATCAATTGTGCTGCAGAATTACGGAAAATTATTGTTAACAGCTGAGCATAACAAAAGAGGGGAAAAGCAGTCCTTGGTGGGGGTTTGCACACATTAGACTACAAACAACAAATTACCACCAAAATCTCTATAACACAGAATATTTTAGTGTACTGAATTAGGTATAACTTCTTTTTTTGCCCCTCTAAGCCTAGCTTTCAAATTGCTTTCTTAAATCAGTCCTAGGAGAAATCATTTGATTGCACGTCTTCATTATTCTCTGGAATGAATTCAATGCAAATTATCATGATAACAGGTAAATTAGTTTTACTCTGGCCTACTTGGGAGCAGTTTCATTCACACTTATTCACTCTTTGGTCTTTGCCCACTTGAGTACAGTAGCAGAGAATACCCTGGGCTGAAAAAGGGCAGAGGGCTGTCCCAGAACAGCCTAGGACAGAACAGGGCCAGCAGGGACATTGCAGTTCCTACAGCACCTGCAATAAACAAATTTCAGTCTCTCACTTCAGACACCTCGGCAACGGAGTCACTGAGAGATGGAAAATGCAGTGCTTGTTAATGATGCCTGCTTGGGCCATATCTCTCCAGCAGATACTGCATTTTTCAGCCTGAAACTGGTGTTTCCTAGTAAGAACTAGATAAATCCAACTTGGTGTTTCCCTGAATTTGTGTCCAATGTCCAACTTCATTATTCTTCAAGTTATCTTTTAGTTTTCCTCTGTCCTGCAGGTTTACCCTAAAGGTGTAAATTTATTGTGAACTGTATTTAGAATATGAAAGATAGTGACAGTTGAAGAATAAGAATTATTTTATTTCTTCTTTTGATGTGAATGTTTTACGATTTGTATGACTGCAAAGAAAATATCCCAGATGAATACTGACAATACTGACTCCCTTTCTTTTTAGTTCCTGTGGTCTCTAGCACAAGAAAATAGTTAGAAGTGACTAGAAATCAATCCCTTAACAATTTTAAAAGTAATTTTGCCTCATTTCCCACAGAAACCAAGCTGTTCCTGGTTTACTGTACTAAAGAAATTCCTTCAAATCAGATCACCACAAAAATCTGTTTTTATTTGCCTAAATTATTAGCTAAAAATCTCAACTATACCAGTGGGAAAGGATTAAGAATAATATTTTTTTTAAGCAACGACTTCTTTTTCTCACCTAAATAGATAAAAACTGTTGACAGAGAAGAAACAACAGACTACAAAGAAAGAAGATGGAATGGAAAAAGGAAAATAAGATGACCTGTAAACTATTTAATGACCTACCATGACACGTTTGTGAGCCTGTGATCACAGAAGATACATTTTACACACAGGGAACAAATAAATCCATTCTAGCCAATATAATTTATCCCTAGTCTTTACTTCTGTAATATCACTCTTTGATGTTGTTTCATCAGTAACATCCAACTTCTGAATGACATTTAACAGCAATAGTGCCTTGAACCTTCTATATCATAACCCCAAGACAACAAATTGAAATATCTCTCAATTTGCAATTAGAACATAGATAAAAAAATTTTTTTACACATAAAACGATATCAAAGGCCTGAATTTCCGCCATTTGCACTCACAGAAACATACATTCTCACTTTTCCTGAACTTTCCCTAAACAGGGATGCTGATATGGACTTCAGAGGCTGCCTGTGTGCAGGTGGGGTAAGAACAATGACTCAGCCTTTCTGCTTCAACTAAAAAAGAAACAAACTTGTAAAAACAGTGATTTTTAGTGGATCAGACAAGGTTATCCAAATAAAGCACAATAGCTATGTGGTATCACTAAAGCCAATTACACCTAAATAACCACAGAGAGGTGTGATCTGTTCTTTGCCAGTTAGTCATTAACCAATCTTCATTAATCATAAAAACTGTTTTCACATGATTCTGGATTCTATAACTGCAATCTCCCAATCAGTGTTTTGCTCAGGTGGCCTTGGTCTAGCTACTATCCCTTCTGTCCTTGCTAGGATATTTTGCAATAGCAACTGATGAGTTGGAGGTTCCAGGCTTGCATTACAGATGAAATCTCTTGCAGATTAATCTCGATGTTTCCGGAGTTTTTTAATCTTAAATTTTATAATTAGAGACGAGAAAATTTTTCATTTACCATTTAAGAAATCAAAGCATCTTTTATATACTTTTCATCAGAATATTTCAGCCGTTCATTACCTGTGGGAATACATTTTATAATACTCTCTGGGATACGTACAAAATGAAAACAAATGTAAAACCAATTACATGTACTTCATTTGTTGCAAGGACTGACACACAAAACTGAGCAAAACCAAAAAAATCAAATTCTACATAAAGCTGTTTCCCTGCTTTTCAGACCTAATTCAAGGTTCTTTACATCATACCCAGAATAAATGGAAAAAATATTAATATTAAAAATGCAGGAATCAAAACTCATTGATTCAATGTTAATCCTGTGACTGCAGTCCCATTGTATCTGTAGCAGCCAGCATTCCAACTCTGTGCTAGGTTTCGTTCCTTGCAGTCACATGATATTTTTCAGAGTGGAACTTATCAACATAATTGACTTGTATCAATCACTTATCACCCTGCATTAACGCTGTAATGAAGTTACAGTCATGTGGTGGTTTCAATAACACTGTGAGGCACAGCTTTCCTTAGGGCTATTAAGAAAACCGCACTACCAGCTCAATTGTATTCCTCAAACCCAACACTTCAAGTGTAAAAGATGTGATCTTTTCCCCCAAACACTCCTCTTTGTCAAAGGCAGGAATGCCAGAAGCTCAGTCTCAAAGTTGCTTAAATATCTTTCCTTGTGTGACCACAGCTTTCTGCTTGCTGCTCTTAACCTTGCAGATAGGCACAGATAACAGGATGCTTATCTGACAGGCAGGAGGTCTGGCAAGCTGCTTTCCAGCCTCAAAAACAACCAGTCCTCTGTGGATTGGCCAGTAGGACACTGTGGAGCATAAAGCTGGTTTGGGCCCTCCTCGTGTCCCAGTATATCAAGGTTTAAGCTTCATTGACTACAGTATAGTGGCTTTAATCAAGATTTTTCATGCCTCAGAGAACAGTACAGCTGCTAAACTTTCTTTAATAAGGGTTTTATAGCTGGGGAGGCTGAACAGGAATTAGCTGAAAAGAGATTACTTACTTCTGGCTTTATTAAGCAGCAATTTATTATAACTCAGGCTGCAACGCTGTTTTGTTATACCATGGAAGAGGAATGTTGGTTGAAGTGTTTTAGTCAAGTCATTGATTCGCTTCCTGGCATTTCCTGCATTTTCTCTTGCAGTATCCCTCAAATTCAGGAAGCCAAATGCACTGTTCTAAGTCTCAGGAGAAAGTCCTACATTTCCAATTTCCCATCAGGTCAAGTAGATGCAGCCATCTTCCCAGGACTGGGTGGCAATATGGCCTTTATAAAGCTTACCTTTAGATCTCATAGCTTTTTTATTTTGAATGAAATTAATTTCCTATTACCTTACTGAGCCCATGTTGGCAATGTTAACAAAGTATCCTCATAAAGGAAGCACAGGTGTAAGGCAGGTCTTGAGAAATGGCCACAGCCTGGAATGCCAGTGAAAGGGCACTGAGGATTCTTCACCAGAATACATTTTACCTTTGCAGACCAGTATTATTGTAGTAGATTTTTTAAAAGAAATTCCCTGATTAAAGATCAATTTATCCTTTTTTAAACAGCACACGTCTGGCCTTACCATAATTCTCACAGGAATAGTCCCATGGTAAACATAACTCAGCACTGAGGTAACACTGAGCACACGGGGCAATATTTTACCTCTCATGGGATGGCTCCATGGGCACCTGCTGCAGCAAATAAACCCTGTAATTCCTCCAATGAGCCAGGACAGTGAGAAGGCCCTGCTGAGGCAGAACACAGAAAGTAATATTTTTCTAGGATGGGACATTTTCACTGAGTGGAGGATGGGCCATGGGATAAGAGGAGGCACATCCACGTGTTAAATCTTGAGGCATCTGACTCCTGATGGAGGAGGACTACCAAGCATTTCTCTTGTTACCTTCAATTTGCTTGATGTTCTCAGCTTTTGACCCTTGGGATTAGGCCCCTGCCAGAGGAACACTGCAGAACAGCAGCAGTGTGTTATCCCCTTTGTACCTTTCCCTTCCTCCTTTTCCTACACAAAGATCAGGGATCAAGCTAAACAGATTATCTCCAGCTGGCACCCACAGCAAGGTACCAAATCCAACTATTGTACAGCAAATGTGAAGACTCAGTAGTCTGGACTGCTGAGGAACTGTGAAGAGGAGTTAGAATGTGTTGAATATATGTGATAACCTACATTCACATCTGCCTCCTGTCTCAACCCTGAAAGGCTGCTGCTCATCTCCTCTCCACTGACCTCACAGGAACAGAAGGGATCCCGTGAAATGCATGGAAATGCCACTCAGCAGAAACTCAGCACCAGGATCTGGAAGTTAATCACACTCCCTTTTTCCTAAGGCACGATATCTCCTCATGTACCACAGTCACTCTTACTGTTTTCTTAGTAATTGCCTCAAAGCTTCCATTCAGGCCACACAGTTAAAAATTTCACAAAATCTGCCTGTAATGAAAGTATATAAATCTTTCATTTGCAAACTGCTCATTAAGACTATTCCCACTGTTAGCAGAATCTATTGTTGGTGAATACTGGGTCAAAAAGCTAATTCCCTTGCAGTCCTTTTACTGTCTCCTTAATGATTACTGAGAGTCCGGAAATGAGAGCAAAAAGTATATAATTCTTTATTCAACATGAAATTGTCTTGATTTATATTCTTGAAAAATTAATAAAATGCCTCTGAGACAGTCTATCTCTGCTGCCAGGCTTGCACAATGTATCTGCTTTATCTGCTGACCTGTGCAGAACTGTAATAGAGAATAATACTTCTGCTTTCAGTGCTGCATTTACTGTAAATTTCCATTCTTCCAGGAAGGTTCTGACAGACATATTTAGCATCTCAGGTCCGACTTCAGCAGGGGAACTTAGCTATTATTTGTTCCACTAATACTTTTGAATAAAGACCTAGTAGTTGAATTTGGTGCCAGGACTGAAGGCACAGATAGGACCTTTGCAAGAGGCTGGAAAAACCAACCCCTCCTGAGCCCCTCACAAAAAAACCAACCCCTCACAATAAAGGCATCACCCAGATGTTCCTTCTGTACCAGGGTCCTTCTTTCCACAAATCACAGCACCATCCCATGCAGGCAACAAGACTGACATTCCTAGACAAAGCTTAGTTGGGTGCTCTCAGATTTACCCAATTCTGCCTAAAAACCAGTACTCCAATTATCCTGTACTTCGTTACATGCCACATAGATTTAATTAAAACTAGCCCAACATCTTGGTTGTTTTTGGTGATGATGGCACAGATTTCACCACCAGTCACAAGCTAAATAGCATCATTATTAGGATCCTTCACGATGGTCTCAGGGAGGGAAAAAGTAGAATGTGCTATTTTGAGGCTTTACAACTTTACAGATATTTTTTTAGCAAACCATTCACTTATTGCCCTGCTGTGTCCTGTTTCCTTATGATCTTTTCTCTCCTGGGAAACTCCAGGCTGTCCTACTAAAGAGAAACTGTCAAAACTTGTACATCCACACAGTTTAGGCAGGAGATTTACATTCAAGGTAAGATGAACAAAACTGTGGGAAGTCACCATGTTCCCAACGTTAAAAACATTAAGGAGGGTGTAATGTGTGCTCTGGGAGACTGGAGCTGCTGTTCAAATGTTCCAGTCCTATATTACTGATAATTATTTTCAGGTTCAGAAACAATCCTTGTTTGCTGGCTTTCAAATAACCACTGAAGAAGTTAATCAGCAGCCAGAACAAAACAGCTTCCAGAAGGCAGTGACAGTGAAAAGGAAGTCAAGCACAATTGCTGTACCACCTTTTATACCCTTACCTTTACAAAGCCTTAGCCCTCAAAGCTGGAAATCTGTTTGCTACTCTGCCATGACATGGCTGCATAGCTGAGTTAGAACTAGAATTGCACTCAAAATGCTAAACAGAGCCAAAATAAAAGAACAATTGGAAAGCAGTTAATGAGCAATAAACTTCTCTTCCTTTCCTACAAAGCTCTTGAAAACCTGTCCTTCCAGTTGCCCACAAATCCAGATGCACACATGTGCACACACAAGCTTAGTCTGTTTGCATGTTTGCACATCAGTTCAATACCACACAACCTTTATCAGTGATATGCTGAAATGTCTTTGCAGACTTGCCTGTGACACACTTCAGAAGCAGCTGAAATAGGGTTCTGGTTGCCAGCAGACTTATTATCTTGTATCTTTTACCTCTGAATAACACAGCAGAGAGTCTATTACCTGTGTTTTTCACAGTTGCATCTTTTAAGTGCAGTTTTGGGCAGCAAAGATATAAAGCAAATTTTTCTGTCTTTTTCATGCCTCTAAAATAAACCCACTCTCTCCTTGGAGCTTATCTGAAAGCTTGAAATTGAACTAATGCATATCTCAGGAGAAAACACAAACTGTACAATAAAATGCATATACAAAAGGCTCTGAGCATCCTCACCCTAATGCATAATTCAAAGAAATTGAAATGAAAAATCTTTAAATTCTTCCACACTTACCTGCACTAATAAATATCAACAGATTATACAACTTTGTTTCAGGTACACCATCAGATGAAGAGATGTTTCTCTTCCTGTGTGAAGAAGGGATTTCAGAGGAGGCCCTTGGCCAGCCCTGGCTCTGAGCCCCGCTCAGGGCACCTCACAGCTTCCACAGGCCTTCGTGTGTTCTCATCACAACACGCAGTGATCTCCATAAAGAAAAACCCACAACTTTTAATGTTTGCAATGCCTCATAACACTTCATTTCCCAATTTGCATTCCATTTCTGTCAGCAGTTTGCAGTATTTTCATCATCCTCCAGCCCGGGCAAACCCTGCTCCACTTGACTGAGAAACAGAGTAAGAAGTGGAAGGTAACTGCTTTAAAGAGTGCAGCAAATCCATAAGTACCTCTGAACTTGAATGCAACAAAAAGCCAAACCACAAAATGTCTTTTTCCATATTTCAGAAAGATTGGATACTAATAATATAATTTATGATATATATGTTTTCATTTCCAAGGCTTCCACAGGTATTACATACAAATGTTCAACTGCACCAAATCAAAATACCACACACTGGATCATTTCATTGGTGAATTGATTTTCAGAGGTGTGAGGCAGTTTGTAACTTCCTTTACCCAATTGCTTCTTCTGCCTAAAGTAAGATGCAGTTCTGACTCTATTAGCTCATTATGCTGTAAATCACAGGAAGAAGAAATGGAGAAGCAAACATTATCAAGGTTGACAGGAATGTTAAAGGAATTTTCTCCCAACATTCTGCTTAAGATTATTTCAGTAATAAGAGTGAAATAAATCCTAGACACTTTGTTCTTTAAGTGAAATGTTACCCTTTCATTTTGCTAAAAACAATTCAAACAGAAGGGAAAGAATAGTCGCCAAAAGTTCTTAATTAACAAAGACCCCTAGTGAGGATGAAAAACCTACACATCCAACCTCTTGGCATTTATTATCATAGCTCCTGTCAAGACAGGAACAAATTGTTCAGCTACACTGCAAAAGTTTTTAATACAGAATCCATAAAATTTAATTCATGGAATAAACTTCTTGGCAAATGCTTTCAGTAAAACTGGTTTATTTCCAATTCACTGATTATTTAAAAATTACTTTTTAAAATGATACTTTTTCTCAATATTATTTTGAAATATCTGGTTTTTAATAGACCAGTACATAAAAACAGGCTTCTCAGTTCTTCTGATATAATTTTTCATCAATATTTAATTATTCTAGTTACTCTCAACTAAAAGGGCCCATATGCTGGAGTTTCATACCAACTTTCACTGTGCCTGGGATTCCTCTGAGCCTTTTGTTAACATTTACAACAAAACAGATAATCAGATTTTTCCTTTTAAGGTTATTTTTGGAATAAGAATTCTTCCTTGCCATCACCTGTTTAAAAAAAAAAAAAAAAGTGAAATGCTAAGAGGAAAATATGTTCTCTCATTGTTGTTTACCCAGAAACTAAAATAGATAGAAAATACAAACACGCTACCATATGCAAAAATATCCTGCCAGTGTCCAAGGATGTTAAAGCACCAGAGATCAGAGGGGTCTGTAGTGCAGAAGAGCCTTGGCATTCGTGTGGGACCATGGAGGGGCTCCTGGCCGTTCTGCCCAAGAGACCAACCCCTCCTGTGACTCTTCATCTTCACTGGAGATCACCGCTCCTAACCCCAGGACAAATATTTAACGAGACAAAGAACTAGTTCGTGAGCTTTAAAGCTGGGTTAATTACTGAATAAATATATAACTAGAGAAGATAGAGGTGTATTTGTCTTATTTGACTAAAAATTCAAACTGCTCTCCTGATCTCCAGCCGTGAGTGGAGATAACTGAAATTTCCGGACACACCGGAAAACGTGTGGGACACAAGATGTGACTTGAAATCTTATCTTGCTTCCATTGACATGCAGGGATGTCTTCTGGCTTTAACAAGGGTAGGGAAGGCTCCTAAAAGTCTCTCTTTTAAAATATCAGTGCTCAGCCTGCATCTCACAGACTGAACACTGCCCCATTACAACACCGTTCCAACAGCCCGGGGAGCTTTAGGGACAACACCAGGCAAGAAAAGGAGCTGTTATCAAGGCAAAAATCATCCAGCCCACTTCCTTCCACTGCCTTTAAGTCCAAGGAAAAAAAAAATTAAAAAACGATACAGTAAGGGCAAGATAAAGAATTCAGTTCTTCTCATTCCTAGAATAAGGCAAATCATCTTTTCAAGGTGGATATGAATGGGTAGATTAGTTCAGAGGAAGCTGAAAAGAAATCTAGAAATACTTTATTCAAGCAAAGGCCCTAATTATTGTGCCACAATCCCAGTTGTCAGGAAATAGGGACAAAAATGCAGCACCAGATGGTTTCTGCTTCCCAAAAGTTAGTGTATACCTACAGAAATAGGAGCATAAGTACAGAGTACA
The DNA here is from genome assembly GCA_013397795.1 of Orthonyx spaldingii. Taxonomy (NCBI): domain Eukaryota; kingdom Metazoa; phylum Chordata; class Aves; order Passeriformes; family Orthonychidae; genus Orthonyx; species Orthonyx spaldingii. Next base: position 1,746,967 of record VZTJ01001884.1, on the reverse strand, counting down.
TGGGTCTTAGTCAGAATTAATCTACAGCACTAATTTCAAGGAAGTTACCATTTCAAATGTGTTTTTTCATTAAAGACTTGACTATTTCCTAGTATTACGCACTGCAGCAAGATCCAGTTTCTTCTTTGCAGCTCTCCAGTGCCATTTGTGAATGACACCAATCTCATCATTATCCCTTATTATTTGTTTTTGACCCTTTTCATTATCTCTTCTCTGCTTCTTTAGAAATTTCATTTCAAAATTACTGATCTCACTGAAAGCCTTGATGTTGCACTGTGTTCTCCTACCCCAAATCTTTACTTTAGCACTCCAGTTTTCTCTCTAATGAAGATTTCAATCACTGTTTGCTTTACTGTCAACCACCTTGACTGGCTGTGAGTGTAATGAACTGCCTTAACCTCAGAGGAAGCCACTGCAAACCCGTCAGGGTTAATGGGCTTACGGGCTGGTGATTTCACTGCTGGCTCTCCCAAAGGCAGCAGGAGAGTCCTGCAGCAGCCTGACCTCCACAGCCTGCCAGGAGTGGGAGGGCAGGAGGAGGAATGGCCAAGGCAGCCAGGCACGCTCCCGTGTTTTCAGTAAACACTGCCTGGAAAATGGGCCTGCTTTATAGCCCAGATTAGAGACTGAGATAGACAGACAGGTAGATAGCAGCTGGCTGGGATGGAGGAGCCCTCTGAGGGGAAATGCAGGGCTCACTTAGGTAAGAATGTGCCAGGGAATCAGGCAGTTGGTGCAGAGATGTCAAGTCACACTGGTCTTGCAGTGGTAGCTGAAGGTTGTGGTACAGGTATGGAATTAGAGCAGTGCCATTCCCTGCTGCCATCAAAGCTGTGCAGCTGCTCAGCCCCTGCACACACCTTCCTTCCTGCTTTCCCACAGCTGATCCTGCATCTGAGCCTCATTTACTGGAGCTTCAGCTCCCGTTCTAGAATTTTTTTGGTATAAGTATACATGTTACAGGAACTGCAGCTCATCTAGCAGAGTCCAAATCACCACAGGCACTGTTCGTGGTGGATCTGCTGGCAGGCCCCAGCTGTTTGCAATGCAGCTGCACTGCTCAGTGTTGAACTACCTCACCCAAAACCAGCTGAGAAAGTCTGCACAACCTGCAGTGTGTAATTCCTCCTGTCTCCACTATGAAAGGAGCCCGACCCAAAGGGATTTGTCTCCAGAGAAGAGCAACAGGAAATACGTTTGCAGGCAAGACACTGAAAAAGCAACGCAGGTTGCTGCCTGTCTGCTAAAGAGATGGCCCAGCCTAACTGGACACATGGGCACCAAGGGCACAAGGAAAGGACATGTCCTGCATGGCAGGTCCTCTTGGTGGAGCAGGAGCTCAGTACCTGAGCAATTGCTGGCTTAAACCTCGATTTATTTTGTGACTTTGGTCATTGAAATCACTTACTTTCTTAGTTCATCAAATTAGATTGTATTGCACAGGAATGTTGAGAGATAAGACCAATTGATGAATCTGAGATATTCACCTGGGGTGGGGGTGCAGTTGGCTGTCTCATTAGACTGATTAAAAATGTAGGAATCAGGGTCCTTTTCAGGAATTTCCAATTCATACCTTTAACCCTATGAAAGCTACGGTCTTTCAAATGTGAAGTAAAAAATGCTGTGATTTACACATTTCCTCTTTGCTTTCCTGACCTGATTTTCTGGCTAATGTACCATCAAATATCAAGATCTCTAGAACGAATACTTAATTCAGCCACAGGTTCAATGTTCTCATTGTCCTTCTCAAGAAGGTTATCGAAATAATTTCAGAGAATATTGGCACACACTTTTGCCACGTTTTTTTTTTTAAACTTCTGGACTAATGTTGTTACAATAGCCCAGCACCCACATTTTCCCTGCATTGGTGCATCTAACAAGACTGGAAAAGCAGTTTTGAACTTATTTTCCCCTTATTTCACATTGCACTGCAGCCACAATGTGTTCTTCTCTGTAGGCTCTGTATGTGTCACACCCTCATTTACTCTTGCTACCTCCGAGAGTCAAGTTTTTAAAAGCAATAGAATCAGTCTGAGTTTAAATTCCTCCACAGCACAAACCCCATCCTGGTCTGGCTCTTAGCACAGGAGTCACAAACACAATTTGATTTTCTCTTGTTTGTTTTGGCACTCCCATAGCAAGAAATTAATTCCATACGCAGGGTCAGACAGAACATACTGGCCAATAAAGGCATCAAAAAACTAAACTGCAGTCAGGAATCTCTTAACTGGGACACTGGTAACTGGATTTCACTTTTCAACAGCCACACCAGTCTTTACAGCTCCTGCACTCCTATGAAATGAGGCACCAACCACCTTCTGTGATTTTGAGCAATAACAGGCTAATTACCATCTTTCAATGTCACATGCCAGAAATATCCTATGTGATGTGAATGCTTGGAAGACAGTTATTTGCTCAGATCAAAAAAGAAAGTCAAATTACTTAAAAAACCCACCAAAACCAAACCCTAAACCCTGGGTAATGAATGATGTTTTTAATGAGCAGCAGAAATGGAACCATAACGTAGTTCTCACTCTGTGAAACAAGCCACTGCATACACAAATAACTGCTTTAGATGTTGGGGGATTATGGCTACACTTCCCTAAGGCATTACCTATCACAGAATACTTTGGATTGAAAATGAGCCCTAAGATCATTGAGTCCAACCATTAACTTAAATACTACCAAGTTCACCACTAAACCATGTTCCTAAGTGCCACATCTACACATCTTTTAAGTCAGCTTTTTAAACTATAGAATAAGGCTTTGCTTTCACCAAGGAAATAAAGCTTTCTGGATGGAATTTGCTATGTTTAATCAGTCAGGCAACCAGTACGTTTATACATTACAGTTAAGCATTCATTATGTTTTGTGTAGGAAAAAACCATGAATATGAAGATTCTTTGCCTTGGTTTGAGAAAAAGGTTTTGGAAAACATGCTGAAGTAGGTAAGCAAATACAATTACTACGTATGGAGCAGAAAAACCAATAATTTCCAGGATACTTAGGCCCATGTGGGTATAGAGAGTCACAGGGGATTATGACTTCCTTCTTTCTGAATTCATAAAGATGACATTTCACTGCAAAGAAAGCTCTGTTCGTGGATTGATTTTGAAGGAAATAGCCTTCAGGTTGCTCTAATCCTGCCAGGGAGATTCAGTACAATAAGTCTCAGATTCACACCGTGGGGTAGGAGAGCAGCTCAGACAACGGGAGCAGTGGCAGGGACAGTCTCCAGTGGAGTTGTGGGTCAGGTCCTCAGCTCCTCCAAAAGGCTGCAGGGTTAAACACTCTGTGTTTGTGAGAGAGGGACATGCAACAGCCCACCAGCACCTCATTTCTTCAGAGTGCTGGTTTTCCCTGGAAGCTTCTTACCATTTCTTATATGAAATGCTGGAGTGAATCTGGATCTCTGAGATGTCTCATTTTCCTTAATGTTCACAGTTAACTGAAATATTAAATATATAAAGTGCCACCCTGTTATTATTTAAAGCCTAAATTAACATAATTACCATAATTAAGACAAATGCTTTTTTCAGTCTATTATGTCTTAGCTTTTCCTGAAGGCAGATTTATTATCTTTGGGCCAGCTTTTATCTAACAGTGAAACCATTATTGAAATTGGTACCATTATTGTTCATCAAGACATGCATATCACCACTTACCTTGATATTACTGATTTCTACCCTGATTGTCTAGGTGAAAAATTTTGTGGCTCATTAGAAAGACCTAGTATTAATTGAAAAAAAAAAAAAAACAAACTGAAATAGGCAAGGCTGTACTAATAAAATTAGAAGTACAGAAATCTTTAACACAGATTGAAAATGTGGTTAAAGTGGTCAAAGCTATGAAGTCAAATCTCACTATGTTTCCAGTTTGGAATTTACTTGTACTACAAAAAAGAGGAACGAAAGAGCACGTGTAAGACATTTTTAACCAGCTAAGTGGGATACTGCTGGGAGATTTGCAGCACAAGCTTCCTCACTGGCCGTATTCAAGCCCACCCTGAGATGCACCAAGGCCTTGCCTTGCTGGCAGTAAACATGGGGATGTCTTGATTTTGTCTCTCTCTCAGCTGCCATGATAAAGACAATGAATTCAAAGCACGAAGTTCTGATGGGCTGCCCTCCAAAGCAGAATATCTGTGAAGACACACTGCACATCACTAAAGGAGCTGCAGCACAATGCCTCTGCACCCATAGCCAGTGACTGGCGTTACTCTCCAGCACTCAGCTACCTTCAACACCCCTCCAGCTCTCAGGACACAATCTGACAGCTTTTATCCTTCAGAAAAAATCAATCCCAGTTTAACTCTTCCTTTTGGTTGATAACTCCCATTACAGTGTGCACTCATAAAAGGAGTGCTATTTTATTTAAATATAATGTCTCAGTGACGGCAGCAGCAATATAAACTTTACTGAATGTTTTACTCTCCCACAGCATTCCTTGCAATAAAGGCATCCCAGTCACTCTGAATGCTCCTGGAAAGGATTGCTCTCTTGTAAGATCAGGCTGGCAATAAGCAAATCTCATTATATCATTCTCCTCTGTATTAAGAAAGTCCTTTTTATGTTCCATTACGTGTTTTCTTCTTTATAAAAAGCCTAAGGAAGTGCTCAGAGGCCTGGGCAATGCAATACATTGCAGTGAAAAAAGGAAAGCAGGAGGGTGGAACGTACTAGAGGGACAAGGGTGGAGGCACTGCATTGCCACTGTCCCTTCACACCTCCAGCACTTTCAGGTTCCCAGACCACAAATGTGCCCTCTGAACAACTCACTGTGCTTGGCACCACGAAACTTTTTCCAGCAAACCTGAGCTCTGGCAATCGCATACTCAGAGAGGATCAATTCTGGCACCAAAATTAGTGTTCAGACTTTCAAACGGTTTTACCACCGTGCTAAAATTCAGGGTCTTCATTTGGTGCATTTTGCTGCAAGGTGAAAACCCAAGCTCCACTGTGAGTGGCTGCCCACAGTCACAGTGGCTGCCCACTGTCAAATCTGTCCTTACAAATTAGTTCTTATGCGAAGCCAGACCACAAGCAGAAAGTTCAAGTGGGGTCTTCGTGATCTGGATAGCTGGTTTCCATTTTTAGGAGTAAAACTCATTAAAATATTCTACCCGTATTTTCTTTTCCTGTTTGGTGAGTTTGTGGTATGCCAGGAATGCCAGCTGTTCATTTAACACCACTCATGGCTGTATAGAGACAATATTTCTTTCACTACCTCATTACTGAAACGCTGGCAAGCTGAGGGTAGTGCAGAGCAGAACCTTTCCATGGCAAGAGGTGCTCACCACAGAAGTGATTTTTGTCTGCTGCAAATGATCAGTCTTTGTGGCAGTCACTTTGTTGGTCCACCCAGAATTGTAGTTCACAGGTTGTTCATTTCTGGAACTGAAAGAGTTTTGCTAAGTAATATAAAGATCAGCAAATGTCCTGACTGTTCTCCAAGGTAATTTTCCTTGATTGCTGAAGCAGCCAAAGCTCTATCACCTTTTCTGGAAGAGCAGAAATGTGCATCTTTATTAAAACTCACCACATGCAGTGCTGGATTTGACAGACTTTATCACAAATTACCTTAACTTTCTATTACATTCATACAGAGTCCTTTACCGCAGCAGACAATGATCTGATTGATCCTTTTCCACTGTAAACAACCAAAACACCAGCTCTCCACTACTTATATCAACAGGGCCTACTCAGCCCAGCTGTTCAAACATTTGTTAAATCACTTCACAGCAAATAACAATAGGGAGCAGCATGCCTGTTCCTCATCTCAACTTAACCATAGCAATATTTAGTATGCACTAAAAAAACATATGCTGCATTCACAAAAATATACTTCATCTTAATCAAGAGCAGTCTGCAAGTCTCAGAGGATACTGGAAAGTTCCATAGGTAAGTAGAGTCTTAAAGGCTGTGAAAGATGAATAGATTCATTCATCCTGAAACCTAATTCCTAAGAATGTGCACCCAGAAGTTCAAACAATCTCACTTTACACTTTGGTGCTCAAAGGCTCAGCTTGATTCTGGATCTATTAATTTATTTCGTATGTATTGTAGCAGACTCCACAATCCACTAAAAATACCAGGAAACTGTTGTGATAGAAGAAAACAGTGAAAAGAATGCCCAGCACTAACACATTAATGTGAGAAAACAGAGGCATGAAGTGACTCACTGAAAAAAAAATCATCTACCAAGTCAGGGAGCAAATCCAAATTTTTTTACTTCTTTGTTAATGTCCAAGCCACTGGACCCTTTTGGGTTCCCAAATGTGTCCTGGTCTCCTACAAATTCTTCCTACTGCACCCTTAAAGTTTAGACAAGCACATCTGGAAATTTTGTCTTAATTACTGAGCTCTGAGTGAAGACATATTTTTCTCCCTGCATCTCTCCCTTTCCCACAGGGACCTTAGCAAGAACTTTGTGAATTAAGCAAGAAAAGAGACCATCACCTTAACTTGCTCATGCCTATTCCTGCTCCTGCTCCAGGACTCCAGAGCCACGCTGCACCTGCTGGAATTTGCCAGGAGTGATATAATCAGCAGCCAACCGCACTCCAGGCTGAGCCTGCACACACACGTGGCTCCCTCTAGACACGACTTTTAGACGAGCTGCTGCTCGGCGAAATATCAGAACCCTGCTACAGTTTTACACAGGTGAAGAACCCACAGAGCCCGTTTTCTTGCAGAGCTCTGTTCAGTCTCGTTGATAAAGTTCTAGTGCAACCTGCCACTTACAGAAGGGAAAAGTGTAGGTGCCTTCACCTGGCAGCACGAGACCACGGCTCCTTCCTCAGGACTGCTCTGATCACACCCTCAGTGCCTTTGGAGAGTCCATCCCTACTTGTTTCCCTCTTTAGAGGACTCCATCTTCTCTTTACAGCCTTACTATCAATTGACAGAAATTGCCAAATCTTTCCATCGTTTTGTTTTCCTCTCTGAGAACAGCACAAGGCATTTTTCAAGTATCAAAATTAATTTTAAAATTCTGTTCCTAGGACTAGATTCCAATATGAACACATTACAGAGACTTCCAAATTACAACTAGCACTGGAGGGTAAAAAAAATCTAGTTGTGTAGAGTTGGTATTTTTGAGCATTTAGGCTGTTATTTCTTGCTGGAATTCACTATGACTGAATTCTTTTGAACCATCTCAAAATTATAAACCACAGAATATAGTATTTATCTATGAAAATAAAAAAGGATTAGACATGATTCCTTTTAAGACCACAGTGGCATTTGTGACCTCTTACAGCTTTTTATAGAGTTATTTATTCAGTTTACAGTGTGTATTTTGAGTGTATACATAGCATAAGGAGTAGATCTCATGAGTGATAGAACTTTGTTCTGAGGACTGAGGGAATGTGATATTGGAAATTCTCCATGAACTGTCTGAAAAGCTTTTCCCCAAAGGTTTTTTGAGGGGGGAGCTAAGCAGAGAAATGTGTAAATGCAGTTTGGACTCAGCAAAGACCAAGTTTATATTACCTTTTCTATTTCAAGATCTCTATTTATTTAGAAACCTAATTTCTCAACCTCTAGTTTGCATGTCTTTGACAACTTTCATTCACACCATATGCAAATACTAAATGTGTTACTGTTAGGAGTAACATGAGATGATTTATTATTCATTTAATCAGATTAATCTGCTAATTCCAGAAGACTATAGTTTTGAATTCTATCAATATTTGCATTACCAGTAACTGGAGTCAGCTAAGCACGTAGTTGGTTCAGTTTTATGGAGGGCTATTAGAGGGGATTTAGTTTTGCATATTGAATGCAGACTCCTTTGGGATCTCTAAGGAGGCTGCTGAATTCCTACTCTTCCCTTGGCCACTTCTGGCCACTGTTGGAGGCAGGATACTGAGCTGGCTGGGCCAGCAGTCTGACTCCATGCAGCTTATTGTACTTTATGTAGGTATTTTATGGATAAAGAGAGCACACAAAAGGTATTTACACTATTAGCAGGACTCTGCTTCACACTGAACATCCTCCATTCTCCAAACCACGACTGTAGTTAGACAAGAATTGTTAAACAGCTAAATTAGTTGAATATATGAGGTGAATCACTGCTGCCCCTCCAAGCACAGCACTGTCATGCAGGCTTAGAAACGCCTTCTGCTTATTTTTTTGATAAACTCACAAAAGCATAAAGTAGTTGCAGCCCAGACAATGCCACAAGAAGCACTCCCAGAGCAGCAGGGGTGTGCAGGAGGAGCTGGAAGCAGCCTCAGGGGCCTGCAGCACACCCACAGCCCAGGGGAGCAGCTACACCCCTGAATGCGCCACTGCACCTCCATAAACACTCATTGTGCTCTTTCAATTAACAATAGATCTTAGGGCTGAAAACCACGAGCGTGTACACTTGGAACATTTAATTTGGGAAATTGGGAAAGCGTGCTCATCTCCTGTGGCTCCTTTTTCTCTATGCTCTTCCTTAATAAGGCCTCAGCGTTTCACAGCCACTGAAGAATTCAAAGAATGCCATTAACCAAGACACCACCCTGATAATTAAAACTAAATACTTGTTCTGAAAGAATTCCGTAGCAAATCTCAAGTCTTACACACAGAAACTCCTTTTAAAGCCAAAATATTACAGCTTTTTGTTTTCTAGGTGATTTCTCAGCTTCTTTTTTTCTCCCTTTTATCACTCTTTCCCAATAATTACTCCATCACAACCATGAAACTGTATTATTATTCTTTCATAACTTACAAACCCCAGTTTCCAAGTTTTGGTCTCAAGAGTTTGTTCTTTGCATGCTGGTTGCTTTTAGAGTGTGGCTATTCCTGTCTTTACCATAAGAAAGAGGAAAGGAGAAAGGAAGAAAGGAAGAAATTATAAAGGGAACAGTGGATGATATTAAATGCTGGAACTTAGGTTCTCTTGGGCCAAGGAAAGATGTGTCAACAGCTGAAAAAATGGAGAAAAACCATCCAGAGTAGCTTGCAAACACTTCACCTACCTGAAAAGTACACATTTTCTATAATCTGATATTTTTCTGGTCAGAAAGATGAAAATGGCAGCTCAGATTTGTTCTCTGGGAGTTGTCATACATAAAGACCTGGAAGTCTGTTTAGCACCCCGGGACAGGCAGAAGGCAAAAAAACCTTTTGGCTACCAGCAGTGAAAATGCTGCTGCATTCACCCTGAGAAACAAACGTGGGCACAACATTTACACATAAATATTTCAGGAAACCTGCCTCCTCAATTCAGAAATCTAAGCCTTGCCTCAATATTAATGTTAGGAGGAAAAACTTATTAAGTATGTCATAAAACCCCATTTCTCTGAATACAGCCACTGAATGAATTTCCCTGAATACCCCACCAAAACTGGGATTAAATCACACTTACAGTCATTGATCACTAAATGAAATACTACACTTGTACCCTTGGTCTTGTATTGAAGCATATGTCACTGCTTATGGGCACCATACAAGAATTTTATGCCTATCTGAATACAAAGGGTGACTGTAGAGGAAAATAAATTGATAAATACCGTCATATCTGAATTCTTCAGTTCTGTGGATTGCCACAGAAGTTTCCGTTCTCAAGGCTTCGCCAAGATTGTTTCGCTTTAAGACTTCAGAGAAGGGAAAGAGTTTGTGTAATAACTAAGCCTGGAGCTCAGAAACTGCATCTCATTTCAAAAATGCTTGAAATGCTCTCATTTAACAGTTTCTGAAATGAAACACAGCAGACTTCCAGTTCTGCAATATCTTGTTCTCATTTGCAATGCAAAGTTTTACAAAAGCTTAATGGAATTTAAGCTGGTTTTTTTGTT
>VZTJ01001884.1:1605113-1735077 GCA_013397795.1 Orthonyx spaldingii | reverse complement strand
AAAAAAAAAAAGTATGTATCTTCCAGATCTTCCAGCCTTTGCAATGCTTCAATGCTTCATCCATTTTCTGTCACAACCTAGAACGAACTGTGTCAGGTTTTATAAAATTAATGATTCATCTAAGTACAACCTAGGTTGCTCTTTTTAGTTTCTCATATTTGACCTAAGAAAAAAACTACTAAGTTTTTGATCACAAAAACACAGACGAGACTGGTAGGCTTTGAAAAAAGCGAATCTTCTTCAAGGAGATCAAGTGTTTTTCACACACGGGTCCATTTCATAAATACACACATGTCAATTTCATAAATAAACACCCCCTAGTTTTGTTATACCGGCGTTCTTTAGCACAACCTCAGCATTTAGGCTTCGTGCAAACAAAATTACCTAACTCAGCAGCAGTAATCCAGCTTGCTGGAGTAGAAATACTGACTGGAGAACAAACTGATTAAAAATAAATACAAGGGTCCTAATAAAAAACAGAGGTTTTCCAGAGAGGACACTATGATCTAGGCTAGAAGGATGGCACTGGACTTTCTTCATTGCATAATGTCAAATGCAGGAAAATACAGGCAGACTTAATATGTAAAATGATGTTCACGGTATGGAAATGAAGGAAATCTGAGCTGCTGGAACAAATGGTGTGTGGAGACTCTGTGGTGGAGGCTGAATCCATTCCTAGACCAGAGCTGGTTGGTAACAGGGGAATAGCTGAAATTTCACTTTTATAGGCATATAGTAATTATATGCAAAAATGTGATTTATGAGAACGCTTCGGTGTTTACTGCTTATCTCCAGCTGAGCTTTAGAGGTCCTGTTGAGAATAACATAAAATGTAACATTTTGTTCCTGTGCAATAAAAAGTAATTAGGAGTCAATTTTAATTTAAAGCCAGCTAGGGTTGTGCTGTTTACAGCAAACAGGCAATGACTAAGTGTACAGTACCTATGAATGAGAGATTAAAAATATTAATAATGAAGAAATGTTAATAAAAGGATTACTTTTAATTACATGGCACACTCAATACAAATGAACACATTCTTAGATAGGTTTCACAGGTTTACCTATTTCAGTTCCTAAGTAGGCAGCACTTGAAGTTATACACTTCATCCTGCATCCTTTGCTTGCCATCCCAGTCCACCACATCACCACTTGCTTTTCAAAAATTATCCTGCTCTCATATCATCCCTAGTTTATTTAATGTTTTGTCTTGTTTTAAAACTGTGCAGCACAACACATCTACTCTACTGAAGACTTGATGCCAACCTAAGAGCCTTTTGTTGAAATACTATTTTACTACTTTATTGTCCTTACTCTACTGCTCTTTGTAAATTATCCAAACTCATTACTGAGGCAAAAACATTGTTTGAGCTCCTATAAGTTGTTCCTATGCATGGCAGAAAGAAGAAGAGCTTATATTTTAGTAATCTGGCTAAAAGAAGATTAGAGGTAGCATCTGTCTGTAATAACTCCCTGGATATATTTCTGAAGTGATATTTAGAAAAGACAGAAAGAAGAGACTGTGGTAAGCTTAATTCTAGCTTTCAGTTCCAGTTTTTTGATGCAGAATTGTCTTCCAAGTATCTGATTGGCTTCAATGGGAAGCAATTTACTTTTAAATATTCAGAATGGCCAGTGGGGAATCTCCTTTGTTCAGGAGACAAGTGTGTTTTGTTTATTGATTGATAGCATCAGCGGTAGAATTAAAAACGTGGGCTAAAAGCTAAGTTTTGAAGGCTGGAGGACTGAAAGAAATGAGAGTTAAAATAAAGACAGCAAGACACTTAAGGCATGTCAGTGAAAAGGACCCGGAGGAAGTCATCAGCCAGGGATTTCTCTTGTAATGCCTGATCTGCAGCAGCCTCACCATCTGTTGTTTAGGTCTAAACATTCTGAAATCAGACTGTACTTTTCCTGAAATACTGATTTGTTTATATGGATCTGAATGTCCTCCTTCAGCATTCTCAAACAAAACTCAGGCATTTGCAGAGACACAGACCTGTTTCTGCCATACCTAAACTGAACAACGTATTAGAAAAACCCAACTGTGTAGCAGTTGTCGATATGTCTGCCATTTCTATGTTCTATGTTAGAATTCTATCCTACTTAGAATTTTTCTAAGGAAAATTCTTATTGACTTTAGGTCTGTCCCTCTGTGCCCTCCTGTAGCTGGTGGTGGAGGAAAAGGAGTTCCAAAGACTGACTGGGTTAAAACTAATTGGAGAGGAGTCATCAATACTTTGGAAAATTGGACATACATTGGGCCAGATTTGATTTGCCTTGAAAAAGTCAATCCACTAAAAAACCCATGCATGCTGAACAAGAGGAGAAAAATCAATCCTCAAAACAGAATCACAACAAAGAAAAGCACTTGGTCTTTTCACTAAATTTCACAATATGGAACTGCCGTCATGACCTGATTTAAAGCAGAGCCACTGCCTTAGACACTGAGCTTTACCAACTTGTTTGCAAGTACAATTCATGACCCATTTCTCCTCTTTAGTCCTGGTTTTAGGTAAAGGTCCTTTCTGGTATTATCCGAAAAAAATCTTTCAGAGCTAAAGATGTGTCCACTATGTTGCCACATCCAGGATGTCAACGATAGGAGGTGAGAAGACCATCAGTAAAAAGCCCTCCCAAGCCCCCATTCTAAACCCAACCAAAAACACCCATCAGATTTTGCCACAGAATAAAATTGTCTCTTTTTTTAAAGCAAACTAGTGTACCTTGTTGCATGGGCACAACGTATCTTAGATACATAATGACCCAAATGAGTCATTTTTTATAGCAGTGAAAATAATCTTGGACGTGCCTTAATGCAACGAACTACTGTTTTGATTAAGGCCTAGATTACCTTGGCCTGTCTGATAACTTCTACCAAGGGCTAATTTTCACAATAAAGATGGGCTTTTAATCAAAGTTTTCTACACCCTGCAGAAAAAGCTTCTGATATAATCTTTATGAGGATTACTGGCTGTCTCCTCCTGTGTGCAGGGTAAGGCCATAAGCCGCTTTGATCAGCACAGGAAGCAAATCCACTCTGCAGAAAGGATGCAACTTCCTAGTTCTCTACTCTTGCCCTGTCCCCTTACAGCTTCTTGTGCAGCAAAACTGACACCTGACCAACCCCAAATCTCAAAATTCACCTCAGAGACAGCCTCCTCTCTAGTGAAGGCAAACTCAGACTGCTGAGACTCTCTCAAGCTTTCACAAACTGGCTTCCCAGAACAGTAACATTCATCCAACTCAGTTTCCTCTGTACCAGATGAGCCAAAGAAAAACAGCTTGACAGCATGTAAATATTTAATTTATATTTCATTATCAGACTCACTAGATATGACCAGAAATGAAAACTGGAAGAATTATCTATTATGTTTAAAAATGCAGTCTGAGGATAGTATGTGTGGTATAAATTATGTTCCACATTTAACGAATGGCGTGAAACAACTTCCCAGAGGAATATCAGTAACACAGAACCTCGTGTGACCTATGCTTCTTTCTAATTTTTGGGAGATCCCAGAGAGAGCATTCCCTGGATCAGAGCAGTGTGCCTGACGAGTGAGCTCCTCTGGCTGCTGGAATGTGACACAAAGCCGTCCTTGAGAGCAGTGGTGACAGCAGGGGAAGGCGCACAGGGTGCAAGTCCTGCACTGCTGCCCTGGCTGCAGGCCCTGCAGGTGTCACGGAGCTCTCCTGAACAGAGCTGCCATGGCTTGGGCAAGCTCAGAGTTCTGCTTTCCTGTTCTTGGGCTTTGATCTGTGCCCAGCCCAGTCTGCTCATGGATGTGAACTTAAGCTGTGCCTGGAACTTCACCTTGCATTCCCTTTAGGTGGTTGAGACAAATGACCTCTCTCCTGGCCTGGCTGGTTTCCCCAAGCCCAGCTATCTCCCTGAGCTCTGTGTGCTCCAGCACTGCAGTGCCCTGAGGCAGGATTAGGCCATTTGTTTATATATAAACATGTGGCACACTCCTCCTGCACAAGTGTTTGTTTTTGCATAGCTGGCAGATAACAGGGCTGTAAATTTTATTGCTAAATATTATAAACATAGATCTATGATTTTTTCCCCCCAAGAATTGTGGTTTGGGTTGGATGCTGGTCTCAGTTTTACCAATTTTTTAACTGATTTACCAATCATTTACCCGTGTGTGCCGTTAGAGTAGAACTTTATGGGTTGCTTTTTGATAGCACTGACATTACTTGTGGGTACTGTTTAACGTAATATAAGCAATTAAAAAAAAATCAGACTATTTTTCAGCAAGATGCAAATGAAAATGATTAAAATAATACATTTATTTCCATGATTTTCTACTTAATTCCTTATTATATATCCCTACTGTATAATAAACGTGACATTTTTCTGATGGTTTTAGGAAAACAACTGTTTCTGTTTTTCTCTATTCTGTACATTACTGCGTCATGTCTTTTCCCAGAAAATCTCTCTATTTAAATTACTATTAACATATATTTCTTCCCATTATTTTTCCTTTTACAGTCAGAATTTACCACCACAGAGAACAGCTACTGCTACATTCTGCCGCTCCTGCTCCACATTGTCTCAAACTGCTCAGGATTTGATGAGGTAATTTCAGTATTGTCACATCACACTTGAAACAGAATATCTAAAATATGTCATAAGTGTGCAAGAGTTTGCTCTTCTGTTTGTATCTTTGGACACTATGGAACCCCTTCTCATACATGTTCCCTTTCCATTTCCAGGATGTATGGGATTGGGATATCAGGTGCTTCTTTGCACACAGTATTCTGAGTAGAAGATCAGAAGTCTTAATCCCCAAAATAATTTCACTTCAAATATGCCTTCTGCAGAAGAAAGGAAACAAAGTAAAACTGAACACAACAAATACTAACTTCAGAATGGTTGTCGGTGGTTCAGTTGATGTTAAACTGATGAAAACAATCTAAACAGACATGAACTATTTCAGAACACAACTTTACAGATTTTGAAAGAGGTTTTCAAAATGAAAATAATGCACAACTGTGTAGTTCTGCATGCTTCACTGTAATTTTCACCATTCTAAGACCATTAATATGCATGATCCTATCTGTTTATGTTTGTTTTCGTAGGTTTCATGTGCTATGTCTGAAGTGGCATAAAAGGTTATTTTATTTGTATTTACAATGTCATCACTTGCTGGTACTTACACGATCGTGTGTTACAGAAGTGTTGCAAACAGCAGGGTAACAGAATTAATGCAGTCACAAACTACATGCCGTAGATAATGGGAAATGCATTTACATTTGTATCACCAACTCAGCACTGGAAAACCTCCTTATAAATGTGCATCATCAACATGTGAGTAATGTCCTAACAGGGTTTAGCTATTCCATAGAGCTCTCTTGGGTTTACCTTACAACTTATATGTGATGCATGCTGAATTAAGAACTGTATTTCTTGTAAAGCTCACCTTTTATACCACGGCAGGTGTAGGGTGCACCTGTTTACCAGCACTGATCAGAAGAAACTGCAGAGTGATCAGGGCTCTTAAAATTGCAGCCCATTCTGAGACTGTTTTCTGCCTAAATAATGACAGATGCAGAAAGTTAAAGAGAAGACAGCTCCTGCTGAGTCTAAAAATCTGTATAATAAGGATGAAAGACATATATACACGTTTTTGTAATCAAGTTCTGCTATTGTAATTCTTTAAAGAGCCATCACAATGCAGCTTAAATAGGCCTGTCCAGTGGGAATGTGTGTTAACTCCTTTCTGCAGAAAGGTAAGGAGGGCTTAGTGTTTCCTTGGGGGGCTGCACCAAGGTAATTACAAGATAATTACAAGCTGTAGGATGTAATCACATGGACAGGGTATGGAGTGCAGGGCAGAGAGGGATGATGGTGTTCCCACCACTACCTTTGATTGCAGGATAGGGAAATGCACTGAGTTACAGTTTTTAACCAAGCACACAATAACCAAGGTAAGCTGTGTCCTTCTCCTCTCTGTGACTGTCAGCTGTCATGGTAGCACTGCTGTGCAGAACAAAGGGGAAGGGATTTTAAAGTCTCTTGAAAGGGAGAAATCTGACTTTTGCTCGTACCCTTGCCAGTGATTTTTTAAAGTGATCTTAAGCACTCGTTAACACTGACTTACTGCCTCACCTCAGATCTGTCCATTCATTCCAAACCTCCATTTCCAAATGAACAAAATGCAAATACATGCATAATTTGCAGGAAGCCGGCACCTTGCAGGGAAGCACAATGAAGACAGTTTTATAATGCATTTTCCTACCTTTAGGAGCAAAACATACACTGGACACAAAGGGCAACATCAGCCTGCATTTAATACATACAGAATTATTCTCTACCACATAATAGCAGTGTTCAAATATAAAGCAGACAGAGCACTAAGTTTGTAGAGCCAATCCCTGTAACTGTAATTGCTGTGAGAGATTAATTGTTCCCACTGCAGCTTTACCAGGCAAATGGACTTTTGTGGATTTCTTTACCTTAATTGAGCTGTGCTGCCAAGTTCAGACCAACTCTTGCTTCAGTCTCCTTCAGTTCCAGCCAGGCAGATTCCTCTAGGAAAAAACCAAACAAATAATTTTGTAAGATACTAAGGAAAAGCTTGTGTGCCTGGGCAAAAGACCTGACTGTTGGGCTTTATTAAATGGCCTTTTTAAAAAAAATTGTATGTGGAAATTGGATTCAATCTTCCCCTGAGTAACTGGCATTTGCTTGCTCATTGTTTCAGACTGAATCCATAAGCTTTTAAACTTGGGCAAGACACGTAGGATGCATAAATCCTCTCTTTCTCCTGCTGTCAGGGCATTGTGAGAGCACGGGCAATGGCTGTGATGGTCTCATGATACCTTCTGCCTACTCTCTCCTGGCAGGAAAGCACAGACTGATGATAGATTTCAAAAGTGAATAGTGGCTATTTTAGTGTTTCAAAATTAAATAACTGGAAAAAACATCTAAAAACCTGGAACTTCTGGCAGATTTTTCAGGTCACTTTGGAATATCAGACAAATTCCTCCTATGCTGTAAGTGTTGGCAAATTTGGAAAAAGTAGTCCAAGAACTCTGTGATGAAAAACTGGTTTTCAGGGGCTTTTTCCTTTTAAGGAGTAATTTAAAGAAGGAGGATATTATTTTCTTTTCAAGGGTGGAAGGAAAGGAATCATGTTAGAGATCAGAGGGTGATTTCAGCTGGTGCTGTACTTAGGACAACGGGTTCCATCTGGAGGCACAGCTGAGTGCCATTTGAATGATTGCAGCAGGAGCAGACATTTCCACCTAGGTTTAACCTCCAACAAATACAATTAGTGAAATACTACAGGTCCCCAGGCTCTAGAATGCTGCAGAAGCTGTAACCAACAGAAGTGGATGTCACTATTTCACTGTGCGGGGTACAAACAGATACATTCACTTTATTTCAAATTTGTAATGCAGCTTTAGCTACACTGAGAGTTAATAACCAGCAATTGGCAAAAGCAATAAATTCTGGCCCTTTACACGAACTCTGATGCAGTTTCATAAGCAACCTTTAAAACTGGGCTGTTCCCTTGTTTGTGTTTAATTACACGTGCATTTAATTTTGATTGTTAATTTGTGCACGGCTCATTTTCTCTGTTCTATCGATGTAATTATCCCGTTCTCGTAAAATAACTGTCAAGTCCAAAGTGCCTGTGTCTCCTTTCCAACCCGAGTGTGCATCTGCAGTAGGTGGTTAAAGCTTGCAAAGACCCAGGGGACAGAGTGAATCTTGAGTGTTCGTTGCTCTCATTTCAGGTGTGAACCCTGATTCAGTGTAAATTGTACTTCTCTGTTCACCAGGTTTAGGAAAAAATAGAGAGCAAGAAGGACCATGTTGAAATTTCTATAACAAAGCCCATCTTTTTTTCCCCTAACACACCTGTTTTTAAAACTTTTGATGATTTGAAACGGCTTGAAATTTTCATTTTTTTTCCTTGGAAGATGTGATGAAAGTGTCCCATACAGCAGTTACCCAAATACTGAATTAGTCTGGAATTATATGAGACCATGGATGTGACAGAAACCTTGGTGGCAATTTTAGTTTAAGTAGTTCCAGAGTTATTTCCCACTCCCTGTCTGTTCAGTGCCATGCCTGCTCCACAAAGTACTGCTCCTGCCTTTAAATCCCCAGCTTATTATAGGAATATGTGAAACAGTCAGTGGATTTGGGACAAAATACAGACCCCCCCCTCGCTTTTTGCTTTGGGTTGTTGTTTTTTCCTTACTGGCAAAACATTGAGTTCAACTCAATGAGGCAACAGAATATGGCTTAAAATTTAATTTTCACAGAACTTCAGGAGTATTTAAAGTTTAGCACTTGATTTACCTGATATGATTCAAATCCAGCCTATACATATCTCCAGAATTATTTGCACATTATTATTATTTGCACAGACCTGTGTGTCCGTACAACTGTGCACTGAAGTCTAACATCAAAATCTTAAAATAAATTTCAGGTGAAAATTTCCTTTACAAATACAATCTGCAAACTCAAGCTAGTTAGCAGATGAATAATCTCAAAAAATATAGAGTAAATATGTGTGATAAAGCAGACACTTTCACTGTTGGATCACATAGATAAGAATAACAATACCCCAGGAACTCTCAAGTTCCTGTAACACTAAAATTCACAATTTACAGGAGACAGTTAATACTTCCACTGTGACTCGTGTCAAAAACCCCTAAACTTGGAAAATTCTCAAGTTGCAGAGTTTTTGTTTGCTGTCTACACTCCAAGGTTTAGGTCAGCCCTTTCTCTGCCATGTTTGTTGGTGTTACTCCCCCTGTGTTTGGGATAACAGGACACTCCAGCCATCACCCATCCCCCATGGCAACAAGGAAATAACAGCAGTATTAAAAGATTAATCTGACCACAACTGGTGGCTTCTGTTTCATTCATGTTCCGGAATTTTCATGTTTCTATCACTGCTTTTCTAACTTTGCTTTTGTTTAAGTAGATCTGACCTGTGCTATCCACAGCCTGCTTGACTGCTTCATTTTCATATTATCAGTTATGATCAACAGATTTCTCCACAGCCATGACCTTATTTCTCCCCTTCTGTGCAGGGCTAGGAATGTTAAATACACTTTGATAGAAGGGGAAAAAAAAGTCCTGTTTGGCAGTGGTCTGAGGACTGTCAGCCTTTAAGGGCTACCTTACTAACTTGCCAGGGGCTAAAAGACCTGGCCTCTTTGCATATTTATTTGCATAAATACTGTCCTCAAAAGTTGTGACTTACATTGTCTTATCCTTGCTTGAGGGCAGGAAATTACATGTTCTGTGGCTGCATCTATTTTCTATCAAAGTGGTTTAAAGCTATTGAAGGGTACACATAAGAGGAAAACAATGACTGCTCTGCATGCACGTATCTTGCAGAGCGTATCACCTTGTTTGGCACATGTCTGCTTGAGGTGCATGGAGGCAAGGTTAGACAAATCCAAATGTGAAAACAATCTTGCTCCATAACCAGCCAGAGGTAGCTCATATTTACCACCTCCAAACAGAACAAGAGATGACTTTGTGCTCCTGGAGAAATGTTCAGGTTCTGTAAGCTTTGCACTTTTCCTTAGAACAAATCTGGGATCAAAGAAATTTAATGTTTAGACTAAATAAGAAGTGACCATCACCTGATTACTAATGAGGCCATATGTAAAATGGCAAGTATGATAAAACAGTCTCAGTGCAAAGCACAGCTCTTTCTGAGCTGTAGTTCTGTGTGTTTTCTGCTGTGGTGCATGAATGGGGATGGCTTTCAGTGCCAAGGGAAAAAACAATGGCCCAAGTGTGCTGGTGCTGAGAACCTGTGAGTTAAGAACACACAAGACCGACCCTGTAACAACACAGCAACTTTTCTATAGGTGCCAAGCAAAGTGGCAGATAAATGTTGCTCTAAAGATTTCCTGTCATGGAGAGGGAGAGAGATTAAATATTTGATGGAAACTGTAGCATCCCAGGAACCAATAGTTTTCAATACTTGCATTTGCATGCAGGATGGATGTTGGTTCACCATCTTTCTAGGTGGTATTTAGTCCACATGAGGAGACATATGTTTCCTTTAGCGTGCATGTTTGCATTGTCAACCTGATAGATTGCATAGGAATGGATCTAATAAAATTAAATGAAAAATAATATTCATTTTATGGTACCTGTACCACTCATTAAAGTATGTCTACTTAATTTAAATTGAAGAAATATGTGTGATAAAGCCAGCATATTAATATTAATTTTAAGTCATCTGGGTAGATATTTTTCATTAAGATATTTCCTATTAAAATATGTAATATCATAAAACCCCCCTAAAATTCTCACCTCTGAGAAAATGTCACCTGTTTCACTGCAGAAGGAAATCATCATGCAAGTTCATGGGGTTAAAGAAGTATGAGCATGCCAAGTGAGTATCTCCAGTCTGGCAAAATTAAGGAGCAGGTCCAGGAGGATTCCTCACACCCGAGCTAAATAGGGCTGTTCACAGCTGTGGCAGGCCTAGGGCAGGGAAGGATCTTGGAATGCCCTCATTGCAGCTTTAGCCACACTGACCCCTACAAAGCAACAGACAGCAAGAGTGAATAAATCTCAAACCCCTCAGCCTTTCTTCTTCCATGCAAGAATTGTGTTAAACTTTGGTTTTTTAAAATAACAGTAAGGCTTCTAATTAGAGATCTGCCTGCTTGTGATACAGTAAAATGCAGGAACATCATATGGGCACAACAGTTTAAGTCAAGTTCGATGATGGCTTTATCAGCACTAAGTAGCCAGGTTCTCAGCTGACAAGGGAAAAAGATATCCTTCCACTTTCTTTGAACTTCTTGCATTCTTAACATTCCTTCCATAAATCATTTAATAGCTGCCCTATTCATAGGAAAATGTATTGCTGAAGTTAAACAGTGGTTTTTCTCCTTCCACTCTCATTGGAGAGAAGCATAATAAATTATGCCTGATTTGCATGCAAGTTTGCATACACAAAACTCTTGTCATGAACTAGCAAACAATAAGCTGCTCATGTCAGAACGCATTGTACAAACAACAGCATCAAATAGCTACTGAGCTGTATTATGACCCTGCTGTGCTGTGGTACTGAGACTTCTCCACACAAATCTACAGCTCTGCAAAGACAGCAGAAAGGATAAACTGAGCAGCTTTGTGTCTGTCATTGTGCTGCAGTCCGAATAACCTCCACTGCTTTGTGGGACACCCTGACTGCAGGGAAGTTCTGAGGCCCAGATGAACCTGTATGCAGAATGTACAAAAAGGTTTCCCTGATGACACAAGGCAATTTTCCATGTGGTGCCTGGAAGCACCTGTCATTCAGGCACTGGGCAATGCACAATTAGCTGCTCTGTGTGGTGTTGCCATGAAAGTCTCAGCATCACAAGATGGGAGATTGCTCCTGCAGCTGGGGGCTTTGCAGGGATAAAGTGTGTTACTAACCCAGCTGGACGTGCTGATGTCACAGGTCACCTACACACAATTCCAAACACTGGGAAAAGCTCTCCTGATGTGTCATGTAGTTACTGCAGAACTTCTGACAGCTCTTCATGCAGAGTTTGATGCTAACCCCTGTTACTGCCTGCTTACCTTACTTGCCTTCTGGAACCTGCCAGAGGAACAGAAGCAAGGGGAACTAATTAGTGTAACTCATCACTGGTAACCAGGAGACAGCAGGACAGAGCTTCAGCTGCAAAGGATTGAATGAGAGGAGTTGGAGCAGCTCAGGGCAGTTACAAAATCAAAGCATGCCTAACATGAAGAATCCTGCTGGCTGTCATGTAGTGAAAGCACTTTTTAAAAGATTGGAATGGCTGCTTTTAGAGTTGGCCCAACTTGGCACCTTCCTTCTTAAAGAGCAAAGGATATCATATGCTGCACAAGGCTAAAACCACTTTGCTGCAAAGACATTCGCAGAGGAATGCTTTTAGAAGTTAAAAAGAATCAAAACCACGCTGAGGTAAAGCACAATTTGCATTGAAATTTTGCTAACACAAGATGTGTAAAAATCCATGTTAGAGAGGTATTCTGAAAATGAAGTTGCATGGAATATCAGCAGGCAGGATATTGGGCAAGTACCCTTAGGAAGGGTTGTTTGGGTAGATCACAGTCCTTACACCCCCATAAAACAAGACTTGCAGCATAAATAAGAAAAACTAAAGAGTCTTTCTGTTCAGGCAGTGACAGCCCTGCACGTTTCTAGCCCATGACAAGCAGCAGCTTGAGATGTCTTTAACATCAATACCTCCAGGACTACAGCAGCACAGTCTTGCAGCTGTCAGCACTTAAAGCAGGGGAATCTAGAGGTTCCAAGAAGTGTACAGCAGGCTTTTGGTTCATCCCTCACAGATCCAGAGGTGTGGTACTTAGGCAAAAAAATCACAGGTCCAGGGCAGCTATTTCTAAAATCTTTCAGAAAGAGTCGTAGGGTTGCTGCAAAGTACTACAAAGTGGAAGTGTTAGGAATTGGCAAACCTACTGGGAAGAAGTTTGCTGTTTTCCTTCCCTGGGAATGCTTTCACGTGAAGCAACAAAGAAACTATTGACACGACTAAACAGTGAAGAGTTTCACAGTATATCCCCTTATGAGAAAAAGCTTAGTGCATTGTAATTCAGAGTGAATCTGGCAAAGTCCCCTGTGCTGTTTATGGGAGAAGTAAATACTGTGAGGCCTGAAATGTGATTTTCCTATACAGGGGATACCTGTACCACCTCTTGGTGTCACCTTTGGACAGGTTGTAACATTTAAGCTCTCATCAGTTTATGATCTGGAAGCTCAGGCATTCAGAATCTTGCAGTTAAACCCAAATCTTTAAACCTCGTGGCTTAAATACCTTGAGTTGTAGATGGGGTTCCAACGGGACTGCTGGGGCACAAAGGAGCTCAGCTGAACAGAACCTGTCATTGCAGGACTCCAGGCTTGCAGCTGATCCCATAACTGGGTGGAACAACCCTGAGGCAGTGGTACAAGGGATCCCTGTGTGCTCAGACCTCCGCTGTGGACCCCAAACTGCTCCTCTCCCTGGCACTAGAGCCAGGGTTAAAGAGTCACAGACTTCAGGGCTGCAGAGCCAGGACACAGAACTGTGAAACTGTGGAGTAAGAACCCGGGGAAGGTGTTTCTAATGGGATGACTGACAGTGACACTCCCCCAGGGATTCAGCAGCAATATACCTGAGGCCTATGTAGGAACTTGTTACTCGTTAATCATTAGTCAAGACACACTGCCTGCCAGTGAAAGCTTCCAATATTTGCAGTTTTGCTGTGATATAGAAGGAGAGCAAGTAGTAACGTATTCTGACATTTTAGGGCTGGATGTATTTGTGGCAAGATAGGAGCAGCCTGTAAGGGTTAACATTTAAATCAGGAACAAATAATTGCAGAGTCATTAAACACGGTGTCCGTGGTGGTATGTGAAGACAGCTGTATCTCAACACAAAACACACTGTAAGAATGAAATAATCAATCAAGAATCTTCTCAGAGAAAACTACTCAGCATTCTTGGAGCCCAGATTCTCTTTCTGAGCAGCATCAGTAAACTTGTTTATTAATCAGACTATAGGTCTATAAATATCAGTGATATTTTATCACCTATATTTTAGTTACAGTCCAATTTTAGTGGCTTCTTTAATAGTATACTTAAAAACAAACAAATAGGCAAAAAAATCCCTAAAACTCAGATGCTCTTCCATCCACAACCCTTATGCTGACCATACTGGTAAAATACAGGAATGGGAGTGTTACCTTTGACAGAGCAGTGCTGCCACTCATACAAGAATAGTTGCCAAGTTTCCCTGCAGGGGCTTCACTGATGTACAGGAGCTCCAGGAATGAATTGACATGGCTGGTTACCAAAACCAGTTCTCTCTGAAAAACACAAAAATACAGATGAAGGTTTGTTTCATGACAAAGTAGTTCTGTTTTGGGGAGAAATAGGATTACAGTGCATGCAATCATCTTTCTACTCCTCCTGGAAGAGCTGAGCGGCCGTGCCAAGCCAGCTCAGTGGTTGCAGGGGACAGGGGAACCAATTCCTTGGTGTTCAGGGAACCCACTGCAGAACGTACCTCTGTCTGTGGAGAATTGGCATTTTGGCAGCACTTCCCCCTCATGCAGAAGCCAAAAATATTGGGTTGACAGCATCTGGAAAGCAATGAGGCACAAACCTGTTCTTTTGCACACCTGTATGGAGCTCCTGGTATTATTTGGGATTGGGCGCTAGGAGAGTCAAACAAAGTGCTGAGTGACAAAGGAGTTGCTTTTTACTCTCTGTTGTCACTTAGCAATGTCTCCTTCTTACTTTATCTTCCACCTTTTTTTCTACACACTTTTAGTCTCTAAGTTTGTAATGGAACATTTTCCATTTCAGCACTAAAGAAAACACTTCTCACTTTGTGGACCATATATTTCACAGGAACTGTATTCCTGGGCAATTTGTGGCACATCTGCTCAATCCAAGGCGTAAGCACAGTGACCGAACACATTTCTCAGTTTTAAATTTCTATGACAAATGCTGCCACTACTGAGTTGCAGGGCATATTGCAGCCTACCCACCAGGCTGAGATTCTGCAAGGGTTGGAAAAAGACTTCAGAAAAACTTAAACTGATGGCAAAAGGACACCACCAGAAGGGCATTTTCTTTTTTATTGAACAAAGATGTTACCAGTGCAGGTAGGCTTCAACTCCCAAGTGGCAATTTATTATAGTGGATCTAAAACTAGGAAAAGTCGGAGCAACCTTGATAGTGAAAAACTGAAACATAAACGAAATTAAATAATAAATAAGAATGCATGAAAATTGCAGTCATATTGACTAATTGACATGTGCAAACCGTCTGCTTTCTGGAATTTTAAATGGTTGGCACCACTTTGCTCCAGCAGGGAAACTCCAAGGGTGATTTTTATTTAGTGATAATATTTTGCATAATAGCAGCCAATTATATTTGCCAGGCATGCAAATGCTGATGACCTGGAAGTGTCATCTCAGTATCTGAGCTTCTGCTACCACTGCCCTGCTCTTCCTCACGCAAATTGCTCAAGTCAAACTGGTAAGGAGACTTTTAAAGGCAATAAACAGTTCAGTACAAACAAACACAAGTGCACACTCTTCTATACAAATGCTTTATTAAAAATTCTTCTTGGGTGGCCTGTAACAAAACATGTAGAGTTAAAAAAAAATCAAGACAAACTGGTATCTATTACAATGCATTAGTGTTTTCTATTATTCCCCAAGTCTGGTCAGTGGCCAGATGTGAACAGTTGCTGCCCATGTATGCTGCAGGTTATCCATTCTGAGATATTGCTCTACATAAATGTGGAATTTGAGTCAAGTCTTGGTTTATAAAAACTTCATATATATTTTGAAATGTTTGTTGCCACAGTAGAGTGTAGGAAAAATAAGAATTATTTCTAATATTTACACAAGGACGAAGAACACGGACTTTTACAAAATGAAAAAAAATACAGTACAGAGACTTTTTACAATATCTGCAGTTGATACTCTGAAAGATCCAGCCTTTGAAATTCAGAGACAGTTAAACTTCTTACCTCACTTTTCTTCTTCCCTCACTTCCCACCCCAGTATTCAAACTCTTTGCTCAGTAGAAATGATTCATGTAGAATGTTAAGATATAACAAATAAGTTTTCTTCTTAGAAAAAACATGTCTTAAATATATATATTTATATATTCAGGGCAGATCCTGTTTCCCTTATGTGACTAGATTTACATGTGTAAGGAATGAAATTGACCCTGTAATTAGAATTGAAAAACAAAGAACCAACAGCAGAAGACAGTTCCAGTGTATTTGGTTATGCTTCCCTTCTGATTCAAAATTCCTGTTGTGTCCACGATGATGTCAGTTTGCTGCACAGCCACATTCCCCCGGGACTGGAAGGGGGTCAGGCTTTAGACAAGGTCTGCACTGGTGTGGGAGAAAGCCAAAGACAGCACTCACCATTCAAGTGTTGGTTGTTACTCACTATACAGTGGTTTTTATTAGGGATCCTGCAGTGTTCAGAGGAGCTTTGGCCAAATAAGAACTTGCTGAGCATTTAGTACAGGCAGCCTATACCTGAAGACAGGATATTTAAAGATACAACCACATTTCTATTATCACTTTAGAAAGCACAGCAATGTTAGTGCCATGCTAGAAAGACCTTCCTGTCTAAGGCAGACTGTAACTTCTCAAGGACTTCTGCAGAGGACCCTGGCTGGCAGCAGTACAAGCTGTGTCTGAGGAGACCTTTTCACTGTTCTTGCTCTTACGATCCCTGATTTTTCACGTGGAGCTGCCGAATGTGGAGCATTTGTGATTTCAGCATAATGAGTAACAAGTTTGTGGCTGTCAGAAGGAGGATGCAGTGTGGTCCTAGAGACAAGAGGCTAATGCTAATCACCTGCCCATGGATCATTTCCTCTCATAAATAACTATACTTTAGTGTCCTAGAATCCTTCACTTAAACCTCTGTCCCTTCCCTGGAGTACAGAGTGTTGTTTGTGCTGAGGCTGCTGTAAAAATGGGTGTTAAACTGGTTGAGCACCGAGTTGCTGTGGCCAAGGTGAGCGGAAGGCACGGAATTGGACCACTCTCCCACACCATGGCTGGGGATACTGGAGAGCGGGGAGTAGGAATTGAAGCCTACCATGTTCTGCCCCACTTTGTCCATGGGTTCAGAGCTGGGTCCCACGGGCCCGGAGCGGCTCCCCAAGTTGGAGCCGTGGACATAGGCGGTCATGCTGGAGAGGAAGCTACTGAGGCACGGGCTGCTGGATGAGGGAGGTGGAGATTCTTTCTCAGGCGAATTGTCAGTCCCAGGCGACGAGTTTTCCAAGATATCCTGATGCTCTGCAGCTTTGGGGCTGCCAGTCAGAGTATTGTCCTCGGATTTCTGAGATGCAAGAGTAGCAGCACCGGCCTCAATGTCAGACTTTCTCTTCCGCTTCCTGCGAAAGTTTCCGTTGTCAAACATCTTTTCACAGTTTGGGTCCAGAGTCCAGTAATTCCCTTTTCCTGTCAAAGGAAACAAACCCACACTTTTCATTCAAAAATATGCACACAAACAAAAAAACCCAGTCATTTAGGGCTTTACAGTGTTTCATTTCACAGAAACAGAACAATTGCATGAGCAATACACACGTATTTTTAGCCACTCAAAAGTACGGATCTGTTGAATTCAGAAAAAGAGTTTAAAGTTCTGAATTCTACCCTTTAGCCCTGACTCTTCACACAGGCAAAACTACAAGTGGAATCACTGGGAGGGCTTTTTGTTTTGTTCTCTTGGTGAGGGAAGGAGGTTTTCAGTATATAGCTGGTCTTCTGAATTTATGGCAGAGAGTAATCAAATCTCATACTGGGCTGCTCCTCCAGATTCAGTGGGGTAGCACAGGTTTCTAACAAGATAGAACTAGATTTTGGGCGCTCTGTTGCAGAATAATTTGAATGAGTTTTTAATGTTCTCAATGGTTCTTAAGAGCTGTTGATAGGAAACAATGAATAAAGGACTGACAGCCTACCAGCCAAGGGGTTGGTAACAGCAGAACTGTGATTCCAAGCAAAACACTAATTGAAACAAACAAAATAAAAGCAGCCTGCTCTCCTCTGGAGAATTAATGCTGGCTCCCCAAAGCTATTGGATTTCTTTGACAAATCCCCTTCCCTTTAACTCCCAGTTAAGTTTGACAGAAGTCATGCATTACACCAAATGGGTCTTGAGTGTGCCTTGCCCAGTTAAATGCTCCTGTGCATGCTGAGCCTCATACTCAGCTCATTGACCCATTCGTGGGAAGACCCAGAGCAGGACAAAATTCCCTTCCCTCCAGAGATCTCACAGCAACACTGATTCACACCTCAGCTATGCACAGCTGCTTTCCAGTTCAGCCTTTTGAGAACAAAGTGCCACTGTGTCTGTGTCCTGTATCTGGGCTACTATGTCTCTTTACAGTGCACTAGGTATTTTAAAATTAATCAAGTTCAATTAGAGGTGGGGGAAAAGGGGCAGAAGGCTATACCTGGATCATCTTCATCTCGAGGCACCTTCTTGAAGCAGTCGTTGAGGGACAAGTTGTGCCGGATGGAATTCTGCCAGCCAGCTTTGCTTTTGT
The DNA here is from genome assembly GCA_013397795.1 of Orthonyx spaldingii. Taxonomy (NCBI): domain Eukaryota; kingdom Metazoa; phylum Chordata; class Aves; order Passeriformes; family Orthonychidae; genus Orthonyx; species Orthonyx spaldingii. Next base: position 1,717,000 of record VZTJ01001884.1, on the reverse strand, counting down.
TGTAGAACGGGAAGTTGTCAGCCACGTACTGGTAGATCTGGCTCAGCGTCAGCCTCTTGTCAGGTGCCCCGTGGATGGCCATGGCAATGAGGGCGGAATAGGAGTAAGGTGGTCTCACCAACTTCATGAGCTCTTCCTGGGATGGCAGGGGAAGCCAGCCCAGGTCAGTTCCTCCCAAGCCGTGCATGTTAGGCAGGAGCTGCCTCTGCATCCCGTACGACTGAGGAATGAAGGGGCTGCCGTTGGATCCTGGCAGATACGGTGGTGGGGTAATGGAAGGTCCGTTTAGCCAGAGGTAAGGGTTGGGAGTGGCGTTGTAATCCGGCGTCTCAAAGGTGCTTGGTCGCTGGGGACTCGGGATGTTCTGTGGATGGAAAAAGTTCTCGTAGTAGATGTTCATCTCCGGAGGTTCCTGGCCGATATTTGGGAATTGCGGGCTGCAGCGTGGAGGGGAGTGCGTTTGTGGGTCAAAGAAGCTCATGCTCTAACCCAGGCAGTGCTGAGTTGTGACACACCTGTGCTAGTGCTCCTTTCCCGGGACAGGTGCATCACCCGTGCCCTTCCCTAGGTACTTATGCACCTGTAAATGTTTCAGCCTGTGCTGCAGGCTCCACCCCACAGCCCTGAGTGGCTGCAGATTGGGACGATATCCTTTTTGGAATGCTGGCAGTCCCAGTCAGTCACTGATGTCACATCAACCGAATGTGAAAGTTACAACTGTTTATCTTCTTAAATGAATAAAGGAATTTTCCACTAATGTGATGCACATAAAGAAAGCCTAAGGCATCTTGAAGTTAAAACTCAAAGATCCTCCTCTTTCTACTTTTCACAGTGAAGCTTTAGCATTTAATATTTTTTCTTATTAAAGAAAAGCCATTTTGTGCTGCTCTTAGTAACACCTCAGAATACCATTGTCACTAATCAATGAAACAGTAGAGATATATACTTAAAAAAAAACAAAGAAAAGAAAAGGTCAGACCTTTTCCTTTTGTAACTTTAATTGCAGACTTGCATGTACTTCCCCCTAGGCAATCACAGTACTACAGGCAAATTCTGCAGCTGGTTACTCACGTGAGTAATCTTATTGATATAAATGGAATTAAGCCCCTAAAGTAAGGATTAATCTTGTGAGGAAAAAATTTCAAGCTTAATAATCAAACCTTTCTTTAGAGCTGAAATTGGTGAACTGAGATGGGAAATCATTATGTGCTGCTTCCTCTTTGCTGCAGGATTGGTGCAGAGAGCTCATAAAACCTCTCAGCACAATTTCCAAACAGGAAAGCAGCGACAGTGTTCGGCACAGTTCTTTTCAGTCAAGTTCCAGTAACTTCATCTGTATGTATACAGACAAGAGTTCATTCCTTGAAGTTAAGTAATAAGGAAAAACCTCGAGCCCTTTCATGATTTTGAAAAATCCTTAGAGCCTTGCATGGTACCCTGTGTGTTTGAAGGAAGAAAGAGCAGAGCTGCAATCTCACCACCCCTGCCTGGGGATGGCAGCTCTTCACTGCATGAACACCTGCACTGGAGTTGGAGCAGAGCTGCAGTTCCCTTCACAGTGATATTTGCATATCTTTTTTTGTGATTAAGGCACATACATCATTTAGAACTTGCCTCAGCCTTAATACCTATGCAATTAAAGAAGGTCCTGGTATGACAGAGCCTTCCAGATAGCTCTTGTCCTATAATATCTGCAGAAATACCAGTTTTGACCCATGGATTTGAATTCCTGGCTGTACCAAAGGCCTTTTGCTTTGTCACACATTCATCTTAATCTTTTGTGCTGCAGCACAACCACCAAGACTCCCCACTTCCTAAGAATTAGTGATTCACCAATGTCATGCCCATTTTGTTGCTTTGAAAGGTATGAAAAAGAATTCCAATGGAAATACTGCTGAAATATTGAGTGCAGAATGACAAAGCAAGCCAATTTGCCAGCTCAGAAACGCAGCTCTACAGCTGTCACTTTAAAAATACATGCTTTCACTGCACAGAAATCATTTGTACCACAACAAACAAGCTGCTACTTTAATTTGAATGGCTGAGAGCTCAGAGTATGTAAATGCTAAATAACCTGTGCAGAGACACACATTAAACAGACAACAGTGAAGTGGAACACAGTGGGACCGGCTTATTTTCTAAGTGATAACTGCTGTGCAAAACGTGACTTAGACAAAAAAAAAGAAAGAAAAAAAATTTTTTTCAGGAGCTATTAATGTGAGTGCCTCCTTCCTCAAGGAATCAATTTGAAATAATTTTTTTCACCATAAGGATCTGAGTTACAAGCATGCAAAATGTTGTTTGAGCAACATCCCCTACAGTTTCCTAGTTAACTTACTAACATATAGATGCATTTTAAAATGATGTGTGTATTCCTGCAAATATTGGTACAAATATTGCTAAGAACCCCCCTTTATTTACAGAAGAGTCAATGGAACAAACCATTTAAGAAACACGAGTAAAACCACATTTACAATTAACTAAAGACCCAGAATATAGTGAGAAAGGTAAACATAATACATTTTTGACCTGCTCAACAAATTATATTTTTGCCAAAAAAACCCCTTGAAAACAAGAAAAACTTGTAAATTTTTTCCAAGAAGTAAAAATTCAGCTAACTGCATCACGGACTTTGATGAGTGACATCTAAATACTTATTCCCTGAGGTGCTCTGCATGTATAGTTATCATAAAAATATACTCAAGTGGGTGCTGAGTGAATACAGGCATTGAAAAGAGCCCAGGTACGAAGGGAAAAAGCATGACTTGTGCAGCCAGAGACTGAGGAAGGCTGTACAATCTGCTCTGCACATGGCTCGTGGTGGAGTCAGAGCAGGGTGAGCCCGAGCTGAGCTGTGCTGCTGCCTGGGCAGGCACAGCCCTGCCAGCCCTCCCCGATGGGACACCTGAGCAAAGTGTCCCACAGAGCCCAGCACAGCAGAGACCGGGCTGAGTGTGGAAAGTGCTGCTTTTACAGCAAGGAGGTGTGGAGACCCCTCTGGGCTTCTGCCCACGGAGCTGTCAGAGGGGGTGCAAAGGTCTGATCCCTCCCGGGCACAGCTTCCAGCACGGACACGATCCCGTCAGCAGCATTTCCCTTCAGCTGGCTGTGCCTGATTTACTCAGAGCAGAGTATAAACAGTGCCAGGATAAAGGTACTTTGGCAGTACTCTGGGCACACCTGGCTGCTGCAGGGCCACTGCAGCCCACGCTCCCGGGCAGCTCTTCTGCTGCAGGTGCTGCTTTGCAGGCAAGGAGGCAGCAAGGAGAGAATCAACTCTGTTCAAGTTGTGGTGGCTGAGTCAGAACTGGAGGGAATTGAGTCTAGGAGTGTTGTCCTGGGGTCCTCACCACTGAGAGTCTTCGTTTTGGCAGGGCTGAAAGAAGGTAGCAATCCCAGAAATGGAGAAAAGAGAAGGAAAACTGGTGAGGCTTCCACATAAAGAGGCTGGAACAAGGTGGCATGCTGACCAAGCTACGCCAACAGATCTTGTTTAGACCTGAAAAACCCTGCAAATAAATTGGAGGCTGCTGCTGGAGACAGTCTAATGATCATTATTTCCAAATGCATTGGGTCAGTAAGGTGTGACTAGGCAGGATGCATCATGTTTTTAGCATTTCTTTTCACTGCAGTACAGTACCGCACGTCCCTGAGTGCAGGTCTCCACCAGCTGGAAGCCTGGTCAACCACAGATTGTTGTCAAACCAAAGATTGTTGACAACTCTTGCGTTATACAAATATTTGCTCCTCTCAATTTCTTAAGTGAAGCTCCAAAATCTGCAAGGTTGAGGCCCAGCCCTGGCAGAATCATTGTCTTCCAGAGGTTTTTTAGGTCAGCTCCTGTGCACTCCTCTACTCCAGCCAACAGTAATATTTCTTCACACTGACTACACTTTTATAAAAGATCTTATATGAAATCTTGGGTTAAGAAAGGTTCAAATTAATTTCATTTAAACTCAGATTCCTCAGTATTTCCACCTATACTCCAAAGTAACCTACGCGTCCAATGTTTCTGAAATGCAGTGACTCGGGAGAGGTGCACATCAGCACAACGTTCATACAAACTATTCCTGGGGTCACAAAGAAGAGGGAAAAATTGTTTCTAAAAGAAAAGAAAAGAGTCCATATATAAGTCAATACACCAAGCAATCCACCTTGTTTCAAACAATTCACACCCTGAATTCAGAAACAGCTCAGTATCCATCAATAAGACATTTTCACAGAGTGAAAAATTTTCTATGTTCTCTGTTACCCAGTAGATTACTTTTAGAAGTCTTCATGCCTTATTCCATTAATCATCTGCCCAGCATATCCACAAAATAAACCACACCATGAGAAGGAACAAGGTGTAACAGGCAAAGCAAAGCCATCTTAAGGACATTACAAAAGCATAAGAAATGTAAAATACAGCCTTGCAAAGCAAGGGAACTGAGCTTTATTTCTAGAAAGGCAGGTTGAACATTAAATTAATGGAAAAGGCAGTCTCATTTGGATCTGTGCCATAAGTGCTGCAATGCTAGAATGCCCTTAGACTTTTTAAGTCTTCCAGAACACAATCATTGTGGATTTTTGAAGCAACTTTATAACTGGGTTTTTAGAAGGCTGTGAAACCTTGTAAGGGCTCGTAGCTGCTTTCTGCCCATGAGAATCATAATAAAAGTAGTCATAACTCCTACCTCCACAAAGGCCTCCCACCATCTCCCAACACATGATAAATGTGGCAGAGAGGATTAGGTGTCCCCTGACTCGTGTGTCAGCTCTGACAGGCCACAGGCAGGCAAGGAATCCAAAAGCTTCCCTTTGGCTGCCTGTGGCTGCCACAGGATCTGCAGCACTGAGGGACACAGACGTGGCCACCTCTGCCACCGAGGGTACCCCAAGGCTGTGACAAATCCTCCTGATGGCAGAATCTGAGCTGTCCCTCTCAGTTAGAGGAAATTACTACAGATAGAGATACTTCAATCCATCACACTTGGACAGCCTCACTGCTGCTGCAGCTCCCGAGCAGCCGACAGGGTTCCCTCTTTCAGATCATCTGCTTGGTCTTCTACTCTCACCACTAAATGTGTGTTTATACTACAAATCAAAGGTGCTAAAATCAAATGAGGCCTTGTATGAACATCAACACGGGTACCAAAGAAATGAATCTATTCACCCTTCCAAAACCCCTCAAAGTTTAAATTTTTGTGCATTTCAGTGAAATGAGTTTATTCATTTCAGTGCATTTCGATGCATTTCAATGATTTATAGAAAGGAAAAGTAGTAACATGCAAATGCTTTTGTTTCAGTCACATTTCAACATCAAGGTGTTTGCTGGCATGGATGAAACAGCTCCTCCCACTCCACAATTCAAATGAAGATCTCATTGAAAAGACACTTTAGAACCACAGTTTTTTTCAGAAAACGTAACTTCCCTTTTTTAAGGAAAAAAGTTTTTTTCAGTGTTCTGCAACCTTTAGTACTTGCACGACACAAACACTTGGGGACAATTAATTAGAGACTAAAGCTGGAAAGCGAATTGGTGCAAGTGCGGGGAACTTCTCTGTGGGCACACCCAGCCGCAGATAAACTTAAGGCTCTTTTATTGCAGCCAGGGTTTGAGCGCAGTAAACGCAGATAACCTGACCTGCGAACAGGATGATTTAGGGTGCTGTTAATCCTGGCACTTCCAGGTGCTGCGCTGGGTTTCCCGGCATCCGGGCAGGGAGAGCCGCGGCAGCTCCGCGAGATGGGCAGGGTATCGTGACATCCTATCGCCCCCCGGCGATACTTCCTGGGAATGCGCAGCTTCGGTGCGGACCTGACCCGGGAACGGCAAGGCTGGACTGATGTGATCCTCCTGTCCTCCTGTTCTGGTGCTACTGTCCAGGTATTCCCTGGGCACTATCGCCTGGATCTGGGCTTGTAGGTCCGGGATCTGTAAAAATAACCCGTTCTGTATACGAACACTGTAAACTTTTAAATAGTAGAATCCTTCATTTGCTTTGGAATTCTGTGTGGAAATTCTGGTAGATGTAGAGACATGTCTTTGTTTTAGATTAGTTTTTTTTTTTTTTTGCTTCCCCATCCTGATCCCCAATATTCCTCTTTTCCTGTCTTGTGAAAGAAGTCCAAATGCAGTTGTGAAGAAGAAAAATCTACAGATTTCAGGCATTGTGCACTAGTGCTACCGAGTGTGTCAAAGCAACTGAAGTAAGGCTTCGCATTCCTCATTATTTGTAGAATTTAGGTATCAAATAATAACATACTTTAGTGTACAACAAAATTCAAGGTTAAGAGATCTACATCTAAAGCTACTCTGTCCAGGTCTGTTTTCTTATATCTAAAATCATATAAACACATATCTGCAGAAAGTCTTCCCTCAAAATATCGGTTAAACATGGAAAGTTGTTTAGACTTTTTCTAGTTACAACAGTACAAGATTCCTACCACCTCACTTAGATAAATCTTTTTTGGCTGCTGACCTGCCAGGGCACAGATACCTTAAATGACCCTTTTCTGATCCCCCTCACCTGTCCTGTGCCCTTTGAATCAGCCACCATTTAAACCCATGGTGACACCCTCAGCAGCCCCCTACCATGAGCTGAACTACTCCAAGCAATGGCAAGGCCTGTCAAGGGTTAACTGGGAATGAGAGGTCACTCAAGACTGTCACATGAACCTGGGACTAAATGCAGGTTGAATATCCACACACATAGTGGGGCATCTGGAGCTGCAGAATGCATTAACACACATGAAAAAATCATTATCACAGACACTGCATTTGTTCTAGCTCAGACACTCACAGTGGCTGTCTCATCCTAGGGTCAGCCAGAGGAAAGATCCCTCATGGCACACAGAACCTGTCAGCTATCCTGGAACACAAAAAACTGCATTGGAATAGGATAATTCTATGCAAAAACCCAATCAGATCAAACTGTCCTCACTTTAAAACCTTGATCAAATTTATGTAACATTTAAAAGTTTATGAAATCCGTGGCCTGCCCGAGGTTTGTTTGCAGAGCAATTCTTCATTTACAGTGTTAATCTTTAGCACAAGCTGCATCATGAGGGCAAATCAGAACAGAAAATTACACACCGAGTCAATAAAGAACAACTCCTCTCCTCACCCAGCAGTAAACACTGCCAATGCTGAAGTCCTTACAGCTGAGGGCAGCCCTGGAGTGTTGCTCAATGTTCCCCCTCAGAAGGACCTTGAATGCCTAAGAGCAAGTAGGAACTGAGTTCTGGCAGGGAAATATAAGTAAGTTCTATGCAGTGAGTACTCCAAGGCACCCAGGATAGGAGATGGCTGCAAGCTTTTTTTCATGGAGGCTTCCATATTCCTAGAAAAAAAAAGACATATCTAAAAAGATGGACATGTCTTTGTCCAAAAAATAATAAGGGACACAATCTTTAAACTGTTTATTTTTCCTCCCTCCTCAGAAACGATTTTAAAAAGATGGGTGCTGCAAAACACAAGTTGGCTTTAAATTCTCTGATTTCTCTTGATTTCTAAGTGAGAAAGATGCTATGTTTGGTGAAGTTATTCCTTTTATCTTCTCCCACTCTGGAGAATTGACCTGTGCTTTTGTTTTAAACAGAATGCCCCAATTCTGGATGATTCCTATTGACGTTGGCATTTATGGAACCAGTCTCTGGGATAAATCTTCCAACATTTGAATAGTTTTGTGCTGAAGATGAAATAAAAAACAAAAAAAATTATCTTTTGGTATTTTTATGATAGTTAAGATAAAATCCTTGAAAACAGCAGAGGAAGTGAGGAAAGAGAGTTATGTGGTTGGGTGGCTTTAAACACAACTCCTGGACCTCAGCTGACAAACAAAAACCAGATTTAACAAAAAACAAAACCACTTTCTCTTTCCTACAATGCTATTTTAAAAACCCTCATCCCATGATCAGGGTGGCACAAATGAAAACAGAGATCCAAGGATGCCCAGCGTGTCAATGGACCCCTCACAGAATAACCAGTGTGGCACCAGTGCCCCACTGGTGACTGGAAACTGTCGATCTTTAAGGTTTTTTCCAGCCCAAACCATTCGAATATTCTGCTCACCCACAATTTCTACTGTCTAATAAAGAAGATTACAGTGTGTGTGTGATAGAGATAAAAGTTCAATGTCAAGCAGGTACACAGGTCTATCACACATTCAAGTTCCAGAACAATGTGTTCCTAAGGCCTGTAAAATCTTTAATAAAACTCTCCTTCCTCCTCAGAAACTTGATCCTTATTGACTTAGACTCTGACCATTTTCCTATAGCTCACACCAGCTAATTTTTATTGAGATTTTAACAGCATTAATTTCCCCCCAGAATGAATATTTAAGTAAGTCATAATCTCATAATAAGAATTTAGTATGACTACATGGCACAAACAAGTGCAGGCTGGAGACCTGAGTCAGATGAGGATACTCCCAAATACCCTGATGTGGGTAGATGCCAACACTTGCTGTGTGTGACCAGACCTTGTGCTGCACTTACACAGCAACTCCTGGGGCAGGATCAGCACCTCTAACGTGTTACACTCTGTGGAGACACCCAGGTACCTGTGTCTGTCTACAAATGGGATTTCTGCCTACACTGAATGGCAACGTGCAGCTGAAATGCATCTTAGGTCACTGCAGTGTAACAGCTCCGTGCAGGTCTGCTCACCAAAGCTCAGCTGCACGTGCAGCTTCCTGCCCCTGCAAACAGGTCATTAATTACAGACTCACACCACCCCATCATTATCTCAGTGCCACGTGACAGCAAACCAGGCTGTCGCCAGCCAGACTACTGGAAACTTCGGGGAGAAGGGAAATAACTGGTACAGGCAAGCACGAGAGAACGTGGTTGTGTTCCTGCCCTGCACGGTGAGAGGTGGGAGGGCTTAGAGCTGAAGCCTCCCCTGCTTCATTAATTCCCTCTACAGCAGCCAAAGCCTGACCCTGTCCTGCAGGAAATTTCTGCCCTCTGTGCTTCACCTCAAAGAATGTCAAATACAGGTTCTGTCCCTGCCCTCTGCATACAGGAACTAAAGGCCCGTTGAGCTTGTGACAGAAGTGGCAGCAATCAGTGCTGATTCACATTTTTAAACAGACGCTGCCATACCGGCACTTCATTATCCCAGGGCATCCATTGTCCTGCATGTTGTGTTCTTTATTTGGACTAAATGTTAGTATCCACAGTTTCTGGAAACTTGTGAAAAGCTGAAGCTTGTTCTCCAAACATCCTTCAAATTCCAGTTTTATCCCTATTCTTGGCAGCTACTTTTTCTTAGTTAATTTTGTTTTTCTGCTCAGAGTTGATTGACATGATTTCAGGCTTGAAACTTGGGCTGGCAAGTAGAGGACAATCTGTGCTGCAGAACAAATAATAAAAGTATTGCTGATATTTATTAAATTAAAAGTGAATCTAAACCCTTCACCAAAAGCTGTACTAAAACCTGAGCAAAACACAAGCACGAATCTTGAACCACTGGCTTAACACTCAACACCAAACTTCTTTTGGACATTGTGCTCCTGCCTTCCTGGTATTTGTTTCTGGGCTCTTCCTCCACTTCCATTCTTCCTAATTCTTTATTTTGAGTCACAGTATTTCAATAACAATTTATAATAACACTTTGAGGTAAAACCCTGTTATTCCTCTCACCTGAAAACATCTGCAAGATACAATAAACAAAAGGTAGAGTTTAACAGGTATTTTTACAAAGAATAAACAGTTCTAAATCATCCTTTTCTTACTCATTTCCTTTTCTGTTAAAATACTTGTTTATTTTGTGCTATATTCAAGGTATCTGCAGATAATATTGAAGGACAGCTTTGATACCCTCCCTCCTCTTCCCCCAGGTTAGCAAGATGTTAAACATGCACCCTTCAACCTTTCACTTTCTCTCACTCACAGATAACCTTCTCTATTAAACAGAAGATTTTTTCCTAGCAAAGCTTTGTTCCTCCTCTGTGCCTCTTCAGAAGCAGTACCAAGTTGCTGTGGAAAGCAAATGAAACAAAATGAAACAAAAAGTCAATCAGAATCCATGCCAAACACTGCAGTTAGTGTTAAAACTGGGCCCATTTTGTTTTGCTGTCTATGGTTTTCCTGGTGAAGGTCCAGCATTAATTCCAGTGGCAAATATTCCAAACCTCTCACAGAAAACAATCACTAACTATTCCTGTAGAAAACAGCTCCACTCTGACAACTTGAAAAGAGAACCTAAATTCATAAAACTAACTTATTCACACTGTATGTTAAAGTGTTGATAGAAAAACTTAGCCTTAAACAAACTGCAGATGCCTTTCCCTAAATTCAAGTCCACAGCAAGGAGTAACTTTAACCTCTCTGTCTTTCCCAAATCCATAGAAATGGCAACAATTCTAGCCTCCCATCCACACCACTCTACATGAACATATTTTATTTACTTAGTACAAACCTATGTAGGTGTCTGAAACATAAAGGGATGAGTGAAGGAAATCCATTATTCACTTCTAGGCCCCCCTCCATCTGGACAACACACTTACAAAAAAGAAGAACTGACAGGTTATAAAAACCCCGAGGTGCTGACCTGCAGTGCTGTGGAGTTTCACACCAGTGGGGCATCACCTCCCAACTCTGCCTCATGAGGTGGGAAGACACAGAAAATCAATCTACACCCAGAAAACGTGGGCTTGTAGAATTCTATTTGCTGTCAGTAAAAAACTGGTACATTGTATACGATGATACCTGGAGATGTCAGGGAGAAAGGGTCAGGGCAAATATAACAGATTTGTAACACTTTATTGAACAGCAGAAAATGTAGCTTTTGTTCATCATGCTGCTGGATGTAAGGTCAATTTGTACATGTGTAAATAAACTTGTTCATGTTTTCCACATAATAGCTGCTGTTCTGAAAATGACTCAGGCGTGTGGGGTCACAGCCACGGACATCACCCGGGAAAGGCTGAGGATACAGAGCAGTGTGCTGGGAGCAGCAGAGGCATCTGAGGGCTGTAAATCCAGCTACAGCCACACAGTAAATTGTCAGTGGCTATTTTGTGCTGAGCCATCTGTTGCCTTGGCTACCCTGCCAGCGAGGGTTTAGGGATATCTGGAGTGTGTCTGCACAAGCTCCAGAACACAGTAACTGCTCTGCTCTTTGGAAAGAACAGACCCTGGCTTGCATGACACAGTGAGCATTGCAGTTTAATGCATCTCACTTCCCAGGAACAAGCTCTGTCCCCAGGGAATACACAGCTCCCTTTGACCTATACAACCAGAGGCTTCTGTTCCAGATCCCAGTGGACACATCCTGCAGTATTTTCCTCAAATGTTTTTCCTGTATCTGTATCACAAGTAACTTAGCAGAGCCCATGGGTGGTGTTGTTCGTATTCGCCATCGGTGCCTTTCTTTAGAGTAGATGGTGCTCTAAAATAGAATGTTTGTATGTAGATGAAATTATTTGCAGTTGAGAAGTGGTCTTGTAAAAATTGATCACAGATCTGTCGATGAAGGTTTGAAATGGTGCTCCACAGATGGCTTTTCATCTTCCAGGAATTTGGACATGCGCTGAAAAAACACCAAAGCAGATTTTCATATGTTAAAAGTGATTCTGTGCTGGATTCAGTGATATGTATATTAATTACTTGTGGCTTAAGCTGTAGATAAAGAAAAAAGACATTGAGCAAACCCTGCATGTTTTGAATTCCTTTCTCTATTCTGCAAAACCTTAAACCTATATGTAAACCTGTCCACGTGATCCCAAACATGCTATGAAGCACTTCACAAATGAATTTTTAGCTTTAGTTAGTCTTTTCCCCACCCTGTAATGAAGAACATTTTATCCTCTGTATTTTATATGCTTTTAAAGTTTAAATATGAGTGGATGAGATAGCACTGAAAAGCTGCAACTCCTGGGTCTGAAAAGAACAAGTGTGTGATAAATTGAATGTAAATGAAATACTATAGACTCCAAATTAATAGGTTATTCTTGTTCCTACCAGAAAAATATCACTATAAACACATTGAAATGCAGGTTTTCCTAAATGTTGCTCTACGGCCCCTGAAGGCATTATCCTTTTCTTTCAAAAAAACCAACCAAACAACACTGCAGAAAGTAATGAATACAAGTAAAACCTATTACCTAGGAAAAACATCCACCAAACCAACAAACCATTTGCATTGAAAGATCAGAAAAGCTGAGATGTAAAATATTACAAGTGACCCAGAATACTTATGCAGTGATGCATGTTGGTAGCTACCCACATCTGCATTGATAAATACCACCCTCCCACTACCTGCAAAACAGGAAAACTTTCACATTCTGTGTCCAAACAGCTGCCCTGGATATACTTTTTTTTTGCTAAATTAAATGAATTAATTAAATGAAGTAGTTTTAATTTTGTGAAAATTTCACAGACAACAATGAAAAGTTCCTCACTTTAAAGAACGGCAGCCGGCTTTAAGCAAGAGTGGCGACTCCAGCGGGAGCCGATTTCTACTTTTCATTAAGCATCTCCCCATGGCATCTCCGCCCCGTGCCGTGCTCAGCCCGCTCCGAGCCCGGCGCTCCCATCCCGGCCCCGTCCGACCCCGCGGGAATCGCCGCGCTCGGCGGGACAGCCGCGGCCTCTCGCGGTGCGGGAGCGCAACTGCACACGCGGGAACCTCCCTGCATCCTTCCATCCCTGCATCGCTGCATCCCTGCATCGCTGCATCCTTCCATCCCTGCATCCCTGCATCCTTCCATCGCTGCCTCCCTGTACCCCTACATCCCTGTACCCCTACACTTCTGCCTCTCTGCATCACTGCATCCCTCAATCCCTCCATCCCTCCATCCCTGCACCCCTCCATCCCTGCACCCCACCATCCCTGCATCCCTCCATCGCTCCATCCCTCCATCCCTGCAACCCTCCATCCCTGCACCCCTCCATCCCTGTATCCCTCCATCCCTGCATCCCTGAACTTGTCCATCCCTTTATCCCTGCACCCTGCCATCCCTCCATTCCTCCATCCCTGCAACCCTCCATCCCTGCACTCCTGCATCCCTGCATCCCTCTATCCCTGTCTCCCTCCATCCCTCCCTCCCTCCATCCCTGTCTCACTGCATCCCTGCACTCCTCCATCCCTGCCTGTCTCCATTCCTGAATCCCCCCATCCCTGTATCCCTCCCACTGAAAGCACTGCCTCATCCAGTTTTGTTTCCACATTGAGCTTCCACCCCGCTCTGTCTGACAAAAGCATCAAGAAAAAAAAAAAAAGCAGGGTTTGACTTATGAGCCTATTCATCTCCAAAATACTTAGTTTTCATAGCATAGATCTATTTAACATGCAATACTTCCTTTTGCCCCCCCAAACACCCAGAACCTACCATTGTTTTAAATAACTGGTTCACTTTCTTTTTTTTGGAGCTTTTCTTGTCACCATCTGAGGTGGTAGGAAACACTGGCTGGCTCAGCCTGTGTGAGGCAATTGTTTCATCGGGTGCCACAGTGCTGACGGACAGAGTCACTCCTTAGAACGGAAACAATATTGGTTACACAAAACAAAACCCAAAAAGGAGAGTCAGAGTGCAAGACAAAGCAGAACTCAAAATAATGAACTGCTGCAATGACTAGAAAAAATTGAGAAATTTTTAATCTAACTATATTAGAATAAAAATCTATCTTAGAATAAAAATTTAAATAATAGGAGAAACAATAAACTTCATTACATTGAAACTGAACAATGAAAAAAAAAGAACCAATCTGGCCAAAGAATTAAAAATAGATAAACCCATGACAGAGAAGTGGGCCATGGCAATCTGTTGTGTTGGGCTACACATCTGTTACAGGCATCTGGAAGGAGAGGGGCAGTGAGAGGGACAGATGAAATGCAGGCTAAGAAATGGGATGGCCTATGGAACAAGGGGGAAAAAGAGACTGAAACTGGGCCTGTTTTCCCAATGCGCCCCAGCCTAGAGATGAGCTCTAGTCACACTTTGCCCTTCTCTTTCACACACCCACCCATCTGTCTGGGGGGCAGCTGTGTTACCTTGCTTCCCTGCCTCCTGTGGTGAGGGAACCTATGGGATTCCTCTCTGGCTCCAAAAGCAGACGTTGAAATCCTGTTATGGGGCAACCTTTGTGGATATTCATCCCCCAAAGCAAAGCACGGAGCATTTCTGCCTGTTTCACACACTGCCCTCAGCTGTGAGCTCTTGCTTCTGCTCGTGAGATCCTGCAGAGCAGGGAAGCTGAATAAACCTTGCCTCTTTCTAGGCAGCAGGAATGCTCACACTGCACAAGGAAGTGCAATTTGGGGCTCCAGAAGTAACCGTTCTAGAATGTGCATTTTTGGCACAAGGTACTATGGTGTGACCAAGCATTTGGAGCAGTCCAGCCTCACATGCACAGAACACACTCCAGCTGTAACCTTTGTCCCAGTGGATTTCACAAGGATGGAGAGAGCTGCCAGCCCTGCTTGGAGCAAACCCTTCACTGCTGTTTTCTTAACATCCCAATAAAGCTCGGAACTCTCACCTCAGTGTAAGCACCTTACCTGGGATAGTTGGCATGGAACGACTGACAGTGCTCATCTGCTTGAGGACAGAGGTTTTCTGAGGTGCCACCACGTGTTCTGACAGGTTGGTGTCACTCATGAACTCGTATTTCCTTGACAGCTGTGAAATAAAGAAACTCAACATTAATGATGAACTGAGACTTTGGTCCACGTATCATATTATTTACAATCTAAAAACATCCAACAATTTTGCAGATAACTTATAGTTAGATAAAAACTTCTCATTCTACATAGAAAAAAATTATTCTAAAAAAGTTACAGAAGTAACCTGTAATCTGAAATCTGAATTCCTACCCTATTTTTGACATAATACCATCAGACAACTCTGAGTGTGATCTGAAAAGTAAAATGAACTTCTGAAAACATTTTTCCCTATTGCATTAACATACCCAGCTTGGCTGCTGCAAAGCCTTGTCACTGCTTTTTTGAAGCAGAAGAAAATCCTTTAACTCAATAGACAGTGGGTTCCCCACTGCTTGGTATATGTGTTATCTAATTTAATCAAAAGCCAAAGGTGTTACTTGGTTTTGTATATCAATGCTTCTCAAAGCACGACTGTGCTTTATCTCTTTTTTGCATAAGGACATGCAGTGTAAGACAGTCATAATCATCCGTGAGTTTCTCTGTGCTTCCCCAAACAATCTTGGCTTTCTACTCAATCCATTTTACCTTTGATGATTCCTTCAAACATTTTTGATCAAACTATTTATGCTCCCTCCGTGTAATTCAGCAATCTGTTACTGCCTGACTTTTTAATTTAGATGGAGCTTGTGTATCAAGAGGACACATACCACAAGAAAATTCTCCCCAGGATTAAACTATGTATATAAGAAAGGCCCAGTGTAAGTTACATAAGTCATTGTAATGATCCAGCAGTGCAATAAAAGCACTCGGATGATCTATGGAGCGAGAGATGCCAGTGCTTCCAAACTTCAGGCTGGCACCATTTAAGGAGCACTGTTTGCAATCTTGCAGTTTCCTAACAGCTGCACGTTCCATAACAAGGTACAGAGCGTACAGGGCTCATCACTTCTGAACCAGCCCTGACTGCGAGGAGCTGCCATGAAATGTCAGCACAGTCAATTGCCTCTCCACGGGAAAGCAGCTTAACCCTCCCAACACAGGGCTGCTTTCAGAGCTAACCAGGCTTCAGAACCTGCAGCCTCGCAGCTCTGTTATCTGTCACCAGGAGCCAGGAGAGATTCTGATTTTATTTTCTCACTGATTTGTTTCCTCCACAGCATCTCGCATGTTTCATTCATGGCAGGGCAGATCATCTCTGCATCCTGCATCCTTCCCTTAATGACAGCTGGAGTTCTCTGGGATATATTTTTCTTTTCCTAAGCAAAGGAGTAATGTCCTCTTTTCCATGGATTACAAAATACTACTCTAAGTCAGTAACATACACATTTTGTGTCAGAGATAGAAATATCAGCTGCTGTCTTCTCATCAGCAAACACCACACTGCTTCTTTTTGTTCTTTTTTTGGACCTTCTCATCTTGACTTCAGGATGAGGATTATTTTGCGGGGCAGTCTCCTCTGGTTCTGCTTTTACTTGCTTTGGTAGCACTGCTTCCAGATCAAAGCTGCAGGAGCAAAAGAAAAAACGTTACAAGTTGCTGAGTGATATTTTAAAAGCTGCTGGTATTCTGATGTCATTTCCTCATGAAATATAAATGCAGGTCATCCTTTCCTGCTACTTTCTAGGCAGCCTTGCAAACTGCTGGCAAAAAGTATATGATGTGCTTCAGCAGCTGGCAACTGGAGATACAAATAAGATGCCTTCAGGCAATATGACAGCATCTTAAAATGTAGCCAAGAATGTAAAATATTAACACGAGCTCAAATCCCTGTTTAAAGATTTGTGCATCAGCTTAAGAACTCCTAAATTGAACAGAGCAGAGCTCACATGGCAAGTTGATGTGTGGTGATGGTGGTGCTGAAAGCAAGACCTGGCTGTGAAAGAACCCAAGTGGAACAGAGCATTGCTATTTGTTGCCATGTTTTAAATGCATCCTCCTATTTATTTCACCATATTGGACAAGAATGCACAAACCCAGAGGTTAACATACCCCTCCTCCACTTCTCTCTTCCTCTGATTTTTCCAGTTTAAAAATTGAGCTACATCTCATTTGAAAAAAAAAAAAGGCCATGAAATTGGTGCCGCCTTTACTCTCTTCTCTGCTGGTATAATCAGCCTTTGGAACATGGGACTGAACTTATTTTACAACACAAAAATTGATAAATCAAGCAGTGTGGTGAATTGGTTGAGCTGTGCTTCCTAGAAACAGATTAGCATTCTAAGAATTAAAACCAGGTGCATGATGCAGTGGCTTCAGTGGACTTGTGTGGTTCTGTCAGGTGTCCTGTTTTACTGCAGCACCCAAATGATATTTGTGTGCTCCACCCCTGTGGAGTGGAAGCTGAAGGGCAGGAGGAACAGCCTCAGGAATCTCAGAGTGTGAGGAGTGTTCAGCACCGGGCTGGCCACCAAACATGCCAGAACAGAGGGGTGTCTTAGGAACCACGTTAGGGTCACACACCAGTGCACTCTTTAAAAGTGAACTACTCAAAAAGGGAAATCAGATGTTTTAAAAAATAATCAAACAGTGCTCAGCAAGTTCAGTTTTATGTGTGTCATGTTTGGGAAGGATCCCTATGTGCCTGAAAGACAATTTATAAAGTGAACAAAACAATCTGTGGAGGAAAAAGCTATACCTGTAATTGTTCTCTCAAAAGTCTTTTTGCTTTCCAGTGCTGCAGTTGAAGCACATTAAGCAAAGCATTTTACATTACTACAGACTTTACTAAAATGTTCCACCTCCTTTTCAGGTTTGTAAAGGTTGCTGCTTCCCTATTCATATTTTGCAAACAAAAAGATGCTAATTAAGTTAAAAGCTGTATAAAAAGAAACATATAAAAAACCCCAGATACTTGTAAATTTTTGAAAAATAATCTAATTTTTAAAATACTTATTTTCTGAAAATGAAATGCTTCTTTTCTTTTCTATGACAGTTGAATACATTTTGTCTATTAAGATAGAAACACTGTAGCTTTGAGCCTGGAGGAAGTGATAGCTACAGTTTAAAATAATGTTGGTATAGTCTGAGAAGGCTGCTGGCGGTCTTTATTCCTCTTTCAAAATCTTTTTGTTTCATCTCATAAAACTGATTAGAAAACAGGACTGAAAAAGAATCTGTGCTGTGTTTATAACCAACCTTTCTGAAGCGAGTTTTTTGGGAGTGCTGCAGTCGGAATTCATGGAAGACATGGAGATAAAGGACAACTGGCGGTAGGATCGCAGCATCGACCTCGGCCGTCCCACCCTCTTGTCATCAAAGTCTGGCTGCAGGATGGAAAAAAGATGTTTTACACATCCTGTCAAACAGCCCTGGGATCTTGAATTCATCCTTCTCACACCAGGCCTTGAAGACTGCACAGATGTTTAACACTTGGCGTCAAAGAAGTTGTCTGCTGCCATTAATTACCGTGAGTTATCTTGTGTCTGGGTGAACTCTTACTCTTCAAACCTCCCAAACTCAATGCACAAAGTACATTCTCTGGAAAATTTTAAATAGGTTGGGGTTTTTGAAGTGCTGGTGCCTGAGAGTGCTGGAGGGATCAAGCAGGAGGCAAGATTGCTGATTATGGATTACAGCCTCTATTATTGCAGTTATTATTGCAATTACAGCCTCTATTATTGGAAAATAAAAACCATATTCAGATAGATACATAGAATTTTCATCACACAGGTGTATAGCAAAGCACATATCCAAAATTCAGGTTAGAAACTTGCTGCTTTTCCCCCTATAACAGAAGAAATAAATCCTATTACAAAATCACCAATGCTGAAAGCAACAATAAAATAATTTCCAAAGTAACTGGTGTTTAATCACAAAAACCAGGCAACATCATTCTTGCTAGCCTGCATAAGCTCAGATAGAATATTTTATTCAAGAATTGTCTGGGGAGTTTGTGTTCAGAAGTTGTCCTTCAATTCTCAGATATTTCAGTTTGTTCTCAACTAATATTTATAGTATTATACACATGACAGGTTTTGCTTCACAACACAGCTGGAAGTGGCTGGCACAGGGAGGCATCAATTGCAGATCAAAGCCCTAAACCACTAAGAAAAATTACAAAGAGAACAAATATAAGAACTTGCCGTTACTTCCTCAATAAGGCTGAAAAGACTTGCAACATTAAGATGTAATAAAATATACTCAAAGTCTTCCAGAATGAGGAATATTTGATGTGTCAGAGCATTGAATCAGCTCTTGGATGATACAACTCAGACCCTACTACCTTTAGATCACAAGAAAACCCACAAGCAAAAAAATTATCATGTTTTTGTTTAGAACAAGTTATGTATTAAATAAAGAGAACTTGAGGTAGAGGTTAAAAGGAGAGTAATACCAATTCTCTGGCTCCATATTGTTTTTCCACTTTAAATTTTAAGTGCAAGAAACATTCCTCCATCCGGTCATGGAAAGGACGAAGATTCTCAGAAACTCTTCTTTCATGAATTTTAATTCCAGCCCCAAGGAAAGGTATCTTAAGAGGAACAAAAGAAGAAAAAAGGTGAGACTTTGCAGGTGAGTCCAACAACCTCCCTGACTGTTTAAATTATCTGGCAAATCAACTGCAAAACTCTTCCTGTGACTGGCAGGTGCATTTGTCCATTGATCCCAGCTTTGAGCAGCAACCACGAGATGGAAAAGGTTCAAGGAAAATGAGTTTTCCCAGTAAAATTCCGAAAATGCTGGTTGCCTCACGGACGCTGTTTTCTCTCTTCTATTTATTTTAATGTTATGAGATTTATGCAAAATACTTTTAGCTCCCCTTCTGCCACTAAACTTTTCTAACTGCTTTACTTCAGCTTTTAGTTCTTTTGCATTAATATCTGGGATTTTTTGTAAAATCCACTTAGATTCCATGCTTCCTTTTTTGTGTTCTGACCCAGTAAATACTGTGGACATTGGTCCACCCATCTCGTTGATCATATTTCATGGAAGTTCAATTTCAATAAAACTTTTTAAATCGTGGTATTAAAGCCCATCTGTTACTGACAGATCCGTTTGTCCTCCTTAGAGGGATTTGCAGGGATAGGTAGAAATTACCCCTTATTTCCTAGTGCCAGATGGTGTTATGGTCAATCAATACCACTGATCCACTGAGTGCTTCTGATGCCAGAAAACAAAAACACACAGAGGTGTGGTGGGCAACGACACAGGAGAAACCATAAAGGTACAACTCGAACTAAAAACCAAACTGAGATGAATTAAACTGAAACAGGAAGAAACTTCAAAAACGTTAAGACAGTAGTATAAAAGAATTCCATTAACACTATCTGGAAGATTCGTTTCAAGGTTGGGAGAAGAATAAACAGTAAATTTTTGCTGTTTCTCATCTATGAAAGAGAGACAGAATCATAGAATCATTGAATAATTTGGGTTGGAAGGGACCTTTAAAGGTCATTCAGTCCACCCCCCTGCCATGGGCAGGGACAGTTCCATGGGTTTGCTCAGAGCCAACCTGACCTTGGATGTTTCCAGGGATGTTTTTGTGGGTAAGTACAAAGAATGAGACGTGGAACATGAGGAGAAATACCTTGAGCCATTCATTTCTGATGGTAAAATCCCAGATGAACTCTCACTATTTCTCACCATCCCTCTATCTATCTATTGATAGCAATGATTTCTATTTCAGACTGGTTAATGGAAACAGAGTAGATAATTTCTGAGGTTATGTTTTTCTCTGCTCCGTTATCATTACCAGGTCAAGAGAAAGAGCCATTTTCCCTTCAATCTCAACAAAAACCAGAGTTTTTTCTGCTAGCACCTCCCACAGGTGCATTTTCCTTCTTGAGGACAAAAGGGTTCTGCAGGCTGATTGTCTTATCCTAGGTACACTATGTATAAAATAAGAAATAGTAAACCCAAATAACCTCAGAGCTGCTAGCATGGGGAGAATATTCAGTTGTCCTCTGGAGACACAGCTTAAAAATATTTACTAATAGTCTTCCATGTTATTTGCCACACAGAAGACACATAGCAGCAATCTCGAAGGGTCATTGAGCATGAAAATAATTCCTGAGAGAAGCAAACACTCCATTAAGGTTTCTAGTGATAAAAAAATTTCCTCCACAAAAAACAAATACTCAGCTTTAGGAAAGAGTTGTTTCCCAAGAGAGTGTGTGACATTTGCCAACCCTTGAAATTCATGAAATCATTATGACTTTTGTCATGCTCTCAGTTTTGTCTCCAGGAATACAACCCAAGTTGGAAATCCTGGCCCTTTTAACCATAAATGCAGCCTGCTCTATGTGGCTTTTGCTAAACCATTCCAAATGATGTGTTCTACAAAATACCTTTCAGGGGGTAAAAAAAGGTGGAAATGACCCAATCATCTCAATGCTGTGTTCTCCTGCTGGAGAGGAATGGAACAAAGGAACCCCTGGTGAAGCCTCAGTGGCGGCTGTCGGTGAGAAATTACCTGCCAAGCAATCAGATCTTTGAGTCTGTTCAGCTTTTCTGTATCCTCTGGATGGTCTTTGATATATTCTTCTGTAAAGAAAGCCTTGGGCAAAAAGAAAAAAAAGTAAATACAGTCCATCATTTTGACAGATAAAGAAATCAATCATTCATTCACAGAACCCAGCTGGTGATCATAATATTGGTCATCAAAGAGGAGAGACATATGCATGGTCCTTAGCCAGGTGCTGCTGGTGATAATTCCTCCCTCTATCAGCTGGGAACTGAGGTGTTCTTTGTAAAAAGATGTATTTGGTTTTTATGCAACACTTCTGACTTTGAGACCCTTATTATGAAACCCAATTGTTGTTTATTTTATTAAGTTCACAGTGAAACTAAAAAGGCACAGATTTGGAGTATCATTATTTACATCAACTAATAGCTTCAGTTATTCTGATCTGCTTTCAAAGACAGAGGTGACCAGGAAAGGAGGTTATGAGCATCCCTTAACTGATGGAGTTATGGCTTTCCTATTCCCCACCCACACTGCACTGCCACTTTAACAAAGGATGCAGGAGGATTATGAAATGATGCACCTGAGAATGTTCTTTGCAGTGACTCAAAAGCCCCTACCTTCTCATATTTAGCAAAGCCACCCATAACAGCTGGATCAACAATTCCATTCAGAAGCATGGAAAGTGGATTAATAGGGAGGTTCTCATCACTCTGGTACTGGTTAATCATCATCAAAATTTTTTCATTCGTCGTGGACATCGTCTCGATAGCATTCTCTAAAGGACTAATTATAGACTGCAAAGAAACAAAAGACTTTTAAGGTTCATAAAGATATAAACAGGTTTTTTTGGTTTTATAAAAATCATGCACACGAACAACAGTTTTGCAATTCAGCAAACCCACACAGACTTGTTCAATTCTCTTAGGATTTGGTCCTGAAACTATAAATCAAACATAAGATATATTGATCCTGTATTGAGCAGTAGAAAGATTAAATGTAAATAATAACAGTTCTGTATGTATATAAAGAAGTAACAGTAGCCCTGTTGATAGTTTTGCAAGCTGGTTTGTACAGGAGGGTTCAACAGCCAGAGGCTGGATGGGCTCTGAGCACGTTAATACTCACGTCTGTCACGGAAACCACCTCAAACCAGCGCAGAATCCCTGGAAGTTTGTAGGCTGTAACAAATGACGTCCTCTCGATCCACATAGACTATTAAAAAACATACCAGGAGAAAATGATCCTTCAGGATTGAAACTTTAATCTTTTCTGCCTTCTGAAATGTCAGAGTGAAATGGATGTAGATGGCAAACATATGCATATTTTTGCATAAAAAGACACTGCAAACTTAATCTAGCACAGTGACTTGCACAAATAATTTTCCTGATTTCAGATTAGGTCATCTTCAGGCACAAAGCCTGCACAAAGCAGAGGAAAAAGAAAATTACCCTTAAATCTTTTAGTCTGTATTCCTATTTTTGCCATTCCAGATGGAATGACTATCATTGAACGACCTGCTCTCGCCTCCACCCGGAGTATATTTCCTCCCTCCACATCTGAAAGGTATTTCTGCAATTAAAACCAGTAATAGCTCTATAAGAACTTGCCAGCATTCTGACTTTGTTTTTGTTCCTCTCATTTTTCTTTTCTGAACAACACTGGCTGTTGGCATTTCAGAATAGTTTGGAATAGTCAATATTTCATTTACCCTGCTGCTCCTTGTTTTACAAGTACCAGCTCATCGAAACTGCCAGTACTGAGAAATACCATAACAGATGTAGTAAAGATACTCCAACTATCCCAATTCCCACCTCTTTGAAGGAAACATGCTCTTATCTATTGTCCTCAGCAATGAAAACAACAGCAATTTAGTTTTTGTAAAACCATTTCAAGGTATGTTCATAAATGGGCTCAAAACTCTCTAGATTGCAAAGGAAGCCAAGGTGCATCCTGAGCCTTGATAAGGACCTAAGATGATAAGGACATTCTGGGATGTCAGTGTAGAGTTTGTGTGTGAAGTGTTGATTTAACAGCAGGTAGGAAGCTCTTACATGAAAGTCTTGACTCTGCTAATCAGCACACACCTAACAGAAATTGTACATTTTGGAAAGAAATGGCTTTTCCCACCAGTATGCCAAGAGCACAGCTTTAACCATAAGGATTGGATGGGATGCTTTTCAAAACAAACCATAAAATACCAGATACCTGTGACATGAAAATACAGACACCACATTTTAATGCATAACTCTGAAAAGTAATTTATGGTGGTGTGGATTTCTTAGAATATTTGAAGAGTGAAGTCCATTCCTCAGCATTACATCGTTAGGCATGGGAATAAAAACGACATAGGCAGTTCTCTCACCAGTTGAGATTTCACAGGACTGATGAAAGCAGACAACACTCACCTCATTGCCAGGCTGGTAGCTGAGAGAAGTGTTGCAAACTACAAGCAGCAAAGCATTTGATATTTATTTACGTGTCACCTTGTTTCATAATGAAAATCTGTACCAGAAAATGTTACTGCTTAACACAAACATGTTGAACATGCTTAACTACATCATGTTTACCTGCAACTGAAACAGTGATGTATAATTAAGCACACAGGAGTAGTGCTGAAATAGAGAAGTTTTGCATTTGGTTTTTTGGAACCAGATCTTAAGGTGTCTATACTGAGTAATCTGAGCCTAAGAAAGGAGCTAGGATCAAAATTCACTCACGGTTACCACAACTACATCCATCACCTCGTCATTTTTTACTTACAGCAAATTCATTTTCAGGGTCAACAGATCCTTTTCTGACTGGTCTTGAATAGTGGAACCGTTGAACGTTGTTTGACTTATAAAAGCTGAAAGATATTAAAATGACTACTGTAAAATACAGAACCCAGAAATTAATGGATCTTGTTATCACAGAGAAATATTTCATTTTGAGTAGCTCAGTTTTTAATTAAAAGCAAATTTAGTGCTCAGAAAAAAAGGACTTTACTGGAAACTCAGAAAGTAACTACTTTACCTATAAATCAGGGTCAACACACAGTATTTTACAAGTATTAAGCTTCAACTTGTGACTGGGTGTATTTCCCAGGTATAAGAATTCCAGAACTTCCAGAATAATGTTCAAACCTACAGAAGAAGGACTGGAAGAGATTTTTCCTCTCCTGCCCTCTTGCTGTGGCACGAACCCTGCTTGCCAGCTTTATCCTGGTTTGTGAAAGGAGTACCTTTCATTCAAAAGAACTGAGCAGGGCAGATATTTCCACCTGCACTGGACTTGGCACATGACAAAGCAGTTTAACGTTCTCTAACAATCCTACTCAAAGTGCTGAACAACATTCAATAAATTAAACAACTGAAACCATTAATAACAATTTCTTGTGATAGATACTCGAAAGTGTACAAGTACTTGTAGAGGGGTACACCAGTGTAAAGAATCCTTTGCAAATTCATGTTATGGTCTGTACTATTCAGCTAATGATTCATTCTCCATCCTTGTGAGCACATCTTTCCACTAAACTTGCAACCACGTGGCTTTTAGCACTGGGATTACAGAGTTTTGGTTAAGTATTTTGCTGAAACAAAAACCAGAAAAATCTCTCCTTTGGCTTTTTAGTATTCTTTTTTAAAACAAGAGTTAAATTTAAACCCATGTTAAGTAAAAGCTAATTTTTGCAGAGAAAAAAAAAAATCTTGAAAATCTCTTCCAGTAAAACCGAACCATGTTTTGAAAGCCCAGAAAAACAAACGGAGAAGGCCCAAACACCTGAGTTAAGCAAACCATGGTATGTTAGTTCATAGGAAACTATGATTTCTGATCCAAACTGCTAAGATCATCTCCATCAGTATAGAAAAGTAACTGGAAAATTCTGTCACACTGAGTCAAATCCCTTTATACAGTTCCATCTGAAAGGACAGATATTTTGAAGCTCTTTGATAGAACAAATGCTTTGTCATCACCTAATGTAAAGAACAGTTAAATGCCCAATAAAGTACACTCATAAAAGTGAATCTTTAAGACCAGATGCAATCAGCAGTTTGGTTGAATTCTGCAGCTGAGACAAACCATTACAAATCTCCCATATGAGCAGAGATTGCACTTTACCTGGAACACTTTGCTACATAAACTGTGGCAGTTTGAAAGTGTGGCTGGCACTACACTGAAATCTGGTCAAACAGGACCACGTTTATAATCTGCCTTTCAGTACTGATTTTAAAATGAATCAAGTTGAAATTAGGACCATAATGCTTTTGTGGCTTCTTGGGTTGGGTTGTTTTTTCTGTGTGTGTCTGTTTATTTTCAAATCCTGTAGCACAAGGCCTGTGCTTGGATCTGCTTTATTTACTTTGGTGTGTGTGGGGAGGTGATTCTTATTTTCCCCTCTGAGTCAGTTGCTACTTCAGTAAAGATTCCATAGAGAGGGCTGCAGACCAAGGTTTGGAAGCAGCTCTTGGCCAATCTGTTCTCAAAATACTTGGGACAAATAATTTCCTTTATTCCTTTACAAAACCCGTAGTCCACAGTACCAGCAGAAACCATTTTTGCCACCGTGTATTCTGCCCTCGACCAGACAAGACATAACAAGATTCTGTCATCCAAAAACCTCCAACTCAACCACTCTCACACTGCCAGTCACCTCCAAGAGCCCTCTCTCCACCACTTGTCTGAGAAGCTGTGCTGAAAACTCAGTAACTTCAACCCAAAGCACAGATTGCACCTCCCTGCCCTGCATCCACAAGTTATTTCTTCAGTGGTAGATGGGTAGAGGCTCTTCTATGAAATTCCTGGGGAATACCCAGGAGACATTGGATGGAGCTCTGAGCAATGTCCCTGGGGGTTGGACTGGGAGGCCTGTGAAGGTCCCTTCCCTCACAAATTGTTCTATGATTCTGTGAACATGAAAGACAGTAAATTAAGACAATAAAAACTTTGAGATTCATTGGCAAATGACTGAGTTCGCAAAACAATGGTTGTCAGTTTAGGAATATGGACTGATTTTCATTATACTATCTACGAGAGAAATTCACTTACTTTATGATTTGATCAGGCACTGCCTTATTTTTGAATCTAGGCTGCTCCTCCAGGACTGGCTGCACTGTAAAACACTGGATATCTGAAATTGTGGAAGTTAAGGGCATGCTATTAACTATTAGTATGAAATACTGTAGGCTGCAGGGGAAATAGAAATAATAATAATAATAATAATAAAGAATGACATTTTCTGATGAAAAATCTGAAGTTCAGGGTTTCATTTGTGGAGTTTCCTTGGCCAAAAAAGGAAAAATCTGCCAGTAGTAACCAGTGAATACATATTAATTTTGAACTGCATATTTTTATTATTTCCTGAGCTTGAATATCTGCAGCTGAATTTATCACACTGACTCATTCATTAAATTTTTAAGCTCAGGCAACTTACAAAAATAACATCAACCACATCTGATGTTAACAGTTTCACTGTGTAGCTTTAGGCATGCATAAAGTCACGATGGTTAACATTTCATTTTGAAATCTCCAACTGAACAGCCCTTTTACTTGAGATTTCCTTTTTCTATGGAAGTCCTATTTTTTTAAATGTGAATACTGTATTTGTAAGTAAATATATCACATTCTTACATATTTCAGCATGTTTGAAACTCATGCCCTCTGGTCAGATCCTTTTGCCTAAGTGCAGAAGTAGTGCCTATCTCCTGCTCCTTGCAAACAGATGAGCAAATTCTACCTTAAGGACTGAAGCATGTGATCTCCAAAAAAAAATTAATTAGTTAAGACACAAGACAGACTTGGGAGAGCTTGGCTTTCAAGCTTAATGTACTATTTTAGACAAGCCTGCAATACTCCCACTTCAGTCCCAACAGAGTGAAAAGAAAGTATTCCCTTTCTCCTCCAGAAGGTTCCACCAGAATAGACTCAAGAGAGTATGTGACGTGTTACAACATTAGCTCGAAAATTAATAAAGGAAAATCAGCAGGCAAAAACAAGAGTCTGATACAATGACTTGATTCCATGTCTGCTCAGTGAGTGATGGCTCAAATCAGAAGAAAAAGATAATCAGAGTTATTCTAACCAAGAATAATTGAGGCCCTTTTAAAAGCTGGTTAACAATGTTTGTGAGTTAGTTTTCCTAAGAAAATTTCTGAGGGACTTAGGACATGTTTATGTAGCCAAGAAAGAGAGGTGATACCAAAGTGTGGTGCCAGAGCAGTGCTCAAGGAGGACACAAATTTAATATCAAGACACAACAGCTATGAGGGTGAGGTAATAGCCAGTTTGCTGCTGTGACACTGGTTTTGCCCTTTGAAGAAAATAAAGCCAAGCCATGTATGAACTACGATGAACTTTCTTCCCCGGAAGGGCTGTCAAGCCCTAGCACAGGCTGCCCAGGGACGTGGTTGAGTCACCATCCCTGGAGGGATTTTAAAGACTTGGAGATGTGGCACTTGGGAACATGGGTGAACAAGGTTTATGGCTGGACTCAATCTTATAGGGTTTTTTCCAACCTAAATGTTTCTATGACGAATGAAAGAGACAGACTCCTTAGAACTGCCAGAAAAACAGGAGCTCTCTTAGGAACGAACCATAAAAGACATGGAGGACGTGCAAGTAAAGGTGCAGACTGAGCTGCCACATCAGTAAACTTTCAACCTTTTCAGGAAATGATTGTTTCACACAGATAAACTCATGCTAGGAACAGGGTTTCCCAGCCCTGCTTCCCTCTGCAATCTCCCACATGTCCAAGGATACATTGACCAGGAGAGTTCCTCACATCCTCCCCGGGCGCTGCAGTCGTGTTCATCTTCTCAGCACTGGGGAACTGGCTCATCAGCTGGGCCTGGAAATCCTCCCTCCTCTCATACTCCTTCCCACGGTAGATGAACACCTTGTTCTGCAAGGAACGAGGAGTTATTGCCTGGCTGGGTGGTGCTGAGGCAGAAGTTACAGGTTCGTGGTAATCGGCACAAAGACACAGCAGTGTCCAGATTTTGGAGTGAGTTCTTCTGTTTTCTGAATATTAATCAACTCCAAAGCCAAGCACCATTTTGACCAGGTGCTGGAAAGCAGCACTGACTCTCCAGAGATCCTGGACTCAAAGACTTTTTTATTCAGAAAACAATAACACTGGTTAACACCAGCCTATCGTTTTACTGTTTTCCTGATGTTTTCAAGGCAGCTTTGGACTTTAAACTGGGAAACCAGGGCCTCTTGTTGCTTTCCAAGTGTGAAGAAAGCCACCCTATTCATTGTTGTAGGTAAGAGGGGGTTTTAGTAATAATAAACATCAAATATTTAGGTTATTTTTATGCCCTGAACTCAGGCACTACCGTGGTTAAAACAATGACCTTTTAAAAATCTACAATCCAGCTGTGCACCACTTCCCAAGTTTGTCAGGTTTCTTTGAAAAACCAGACCCTTTGGAGTCTGGATTTCCCTCCTCAAAACTGGAGAAAAGTAAAGAAAACAGAGTAGATTCAGTGTATGTAGAATAAAACCAGTTCAAACTTACCATAATTGTCCTAAAGCAGGAACTGTTGCTGTTCAGAAAAAACTTAGAGTAATACAAGACAGTTGGTATGAACATGTCAGCTCAGTGCATATTAGAGGTCAAAAAAAGGAATCTGGACATTAATCATGAGGAGAACAGGAAAGGAAAAGAAGAATGAAAACAGATGACAAAGTAAGAATTTCAACAAGTTTACCCTTAGAAATGTTGGGAATCCTTGGCCATAATATCCAACAGCAAAATAGTCTGGTTTAGGCCTCAGGATTTTCATGATGTTTTCATAGAACTTTGCTTGCTGGATCTGAAAGCAAAACCAACCATAATTACTTGTGTTTGGGACTCTCATCTATGCATTTTTAACCTCTGCTACACATGCAAGAGCTATCAGCTATCAGCTGAGCCATAGCAATAATCAGTTATCACTCAGGATGCTGCTGGGGGACATTAAACACTGTTTGCATTTATATGCAAATGTAACACACAGCAAAATGGGTATGGCTTCAATTTAATATTTGCCCTCAGAATTGGGCTTACCTTTAACTTAGGAGAAAAACAACCACCAAAGTCATCCTTGGCCACTGATAACGTTACTGAAATAATATATTTGGAGAAACTCCCTGCCTCAAATGTTTCCTGAGGTATGGGATCAGCTCCAGTTTTTACTGCAGCCTTGTATTAAGGGCACACACCATGAAAAGGGCTTAGAACAATTTCTTCCAGGTGTCATTTCGGTGTTATGTCTGTGAGAACACAGCACTGCAACTCAAACTGGCAAAAACGCTTTTTATTTCATGACAAAAACAGAGCAAAAGAAGCTTTCTTTACACACAGTGCTATTCAAGAAGTCCATGTTCTGATTCCCATGGTTTCTTTATGGAAGATTCAGGGATATCTACTGAATAAGCCCTAAACATTTGTTAAAAATTCATACAAACATAAAATTTTGGGAGTTAAAAAAAAAAAAAAGGTTTGTGGGGGGTGGGATTCTTTTCAGATTAATTCAATTTTAATGAAAACAAATAATTGAATATTTTATTTTCCTTCAAAATTTTCCTTCTAACCTTTGGACCTAGTTCTAATTCCTTGTGCTGTAATACTTCCACAGTCCTAATTAGCATAGAATTCTTCAGGCTTGTCAAGGTCCAAGCTGCTAAAATGTAAAGAAAAATTTGGGGGGGAAAAGTTCACCCAGGTGTTCTTTCTACCCTAAAGAGTACAGAGGCTTCAAGATGTGGCCTTTAAATTTCCCTAGGTGAGAACATGTTTATTTCATCTACAGACATTTCAAAATACCTCAGTAAACAGATGTTCATGCAACTTTAACCAACACTTATTTATGAACCTTTACCACTGGATTGTTACAGTGAAACAGCAACTCCTCAACAAATGAATTAAAAATCCATTGTAGAGCACAAGCTCATAGGCAGCCCTGAGGGCTGAAAAGCACTAATTTCTGTGACTGCAATAATTTGAAGATCTGTATATAATCTTACCAAGTTTTGACTTAGAAGCTCGTAGTCAAAAACTTCCTTTTCATATTGCTCTGCAAGTTCTTTGCATAAAGATATGGCTTCTTCCCACATCTGTAATGCAACCACACATTCAAAAAGTAAATCCAGTACCAACAAACAAGTTTCTAATGCATCAGAGTTTAACTGCAGTTTTATTGATTATGCTGTCTTTAAAGTGCAGTCATTTATTAACTGCACATTTAGAGTGGAAGACTCAAGGCAATCATAAACTTAGGAAAGCAGATTAATGTTAAAAAATAAAAGTGTTTTACGATTCATTACAGGAAGGAATAAGTAAACTTACTTTATTATCAGAATAACATTTTTTAAAAAAAATCATCTAACCTTTCAGATATATCAAAGAAAAACAAAAAGTATAAATCACTGAGATGATAACATCCAGAACACTCCCCAAACACAGAGCAGTTTAGAAGGGGACTGACACCTTCCTATGCTTAAAACACACACCCTTTAACAAAACATCCTGCAGCACCCAGAATCAGAGGGAGCCTTGTATATGACAGCTTTCCTCGTCAGCTGAATAAGCACAAGTCTTAAATTGCCACTTGCCCAGAGAGCAGCTTCTTTCTTTCCACACAACTGAACAGCTGCCTCTGACAGTGACTGTCACTGACAGACCAGGACTGCTTCTCTCGTCTGCTGTGGACACTTCACATAAGCAGCACAAAAGTGGTCTTCAAGCAGGAACAAACTCCCTCTCGAGAGGATATTTCTCAAATTCTGTCTCCTCACTTATTCAGAAGAGAGGAGACAAAGGGGTCCCTGAGCAGAATTCTCTGCAGCTGAAAGGACACAGGCAGTCACACTCCAGGCCATTTTCTCGTGGTGCCATGTGCTCTCTGCCAGGTATTCCTGACCCTGGCAGGTCCTTGGTCCTGGGTGACCCTGGGTGCTGCAGATCAGGAATTGTCGGGGTTTGGCTCTCCTGGGACAGCGGGGGGGCACTGCTGCAGTGAAGTTACTGCAGATGCCAACAGAAAACCTGAGAAGTTAAACTTTCTACCTTCTGGATTACAGGAAGGACTTCTTTTGCAAGAAGCAATAATGAATTGTCTTCCTCTTCGTACTTTTGGCTACAGCTGAACAAGATATAATGACTTAAAGGTCATATTGGGCCATGAGATTAATTATCTGGCACTGCAGAGTTTCTCCCTGCTTTCTAGTCCTTTGCTTTATTTCCAAAATTCTTGGCTCTAATGCCATTGCACTGACAGGCAATTTTATTAACATTTTTTTTTGTCTTAAATTGAACTAAACTGAGGTACTGAACATTAATCTATTACACTTTAAGTTTAGGATGCAATTCTCAGTCCTCTCTGAAACATATATGTCTATTTTGAACCGTATGGGGTTTTTCTGAGGTAAGGGCCAAGTGGTTTGGAATGGAATCTGTGTAGTCCATACTCTTTTCTTTGTAAGGGGAAGTAGATTCAACACTTTTTATTGTATTTTTTGGTGCCTGACAGAGATGCTGGTGACAATGTGCTGAAACATTAGCCCTCTTTCTCTGTGAATGAGGTTATTGAAAGAACATGTTCCTATGGAACAGATATACTCTGGGAATAAGCCTGCAGGACACAATTTTTACTTGACCCACATTTCAAAGAAGCTTTTCCTCACAAATGTTTTATACAGGGCACATTCATTAAACACAACTATTCAGAGCAGCACAGCAGAGAGATTTGGAGGGGAAGAACTCTCCAGACCTACCTTTCCTTTGTCGAAGTATTCTATGATCTTTTCATACAAATTCTCTTTCAAGTGTCTGTAAGTCTGTGAGCACTGGAACTCTGTTGACATGACCTGGGGTGCACACTGCTCATCCGACCACTGAGAGTGAGAACACATCAAAAAGAATTTTGAAGCTCAATGTTTCACATCAAAGACCCCACTCCCACAAGGTCTGGTCCCCTGTGCTCTCCTAAGTGTTTTCTTCCCAAGTCTTTTTTACCCATCCACAGAGAAACTGGGAAAGGCACTGGGATGGCATTCACTACCTTTTCAGACAGGTGCTGTATTTTGTGTGATAACCAGCACTAGACATAATATTTAAAAAATATTTCAAAATGTTATACCTGCCCCATCCTTGCCCCACCTACAAATTTTATATAAAAATCTATGTGAGAAAATTAGGTCCTTTTTTTTCAGTGGTATCATTTTGACCGACTTGGTTTTGAATTTTTGTATTAAAATATTTTATGTACTGTTATCTTTATCTATACCAATACATACAATATATCTCATGTTTGTACAATCATAACAAATCAAAATGAAGTTCAAGCAATATAGCACAAATTTATATAGTTCTGCACTAAAGTAAATTCCATAAGAAATATCAGATTTTGCTGATGAACATTTAAATTTGGAATGTCCCCTTGCAATGGAAATGGATCTTTCTGACCATTTCAATTGGTACCGTCAGTTACATTGGTAATGAGCAATAGTTGTAGTGAAAGATAATTAATTACCAGCTACAAAAGAAAAACAACATAACTTGGTTATGTGATCCATATTATTTAAAATTAAAAGTAAGATGTCCCCTTGTGATAGCTGGAACTGTGTTTAATTTTCGTAACTGTTATGTTTAGGGTAGTAAGAAATTACCAAAAAGAAAACTGCATTGGTACACAAGGTTCTCACTATAAAGGAAAACCATTTTTGCTACCATACTTAGTTTTAGCAATATATGGCTTTTAATCACCTACTGAAAATATAATTTCAACAATTAATGTTAATTTTGTATGACCTACTGCAGTATTTCTAACTAGAAACTTGAATACCCCTGTGGAAAACAACTAATATGCAGTAAATCAGAGATTAAGACATCCACTTTAATATATAAAACTGAAAATTGCAAAAGCTCAATTATAGATTGAGTTTAGAAAATCTAACCTTCAGGAGCCACGTATGGAGCAGAAGGGTATATGCTGCTTCTGTGTAATTCTCACAATCTAAATGAAGATCTCGCAATTTATACAAATACCTGATAGAGGAGAGAGCAAGGATTAGACAAGATACTGACACGACTGGAATGCTGAGTGTCAAAACGTTCCAGATAACAGGAAACTCCGTGGATGTCACGCTGTGACTCCCCAAAGAGTCTTCAAGGACGCTGAGGGGGGTGAAGCTCTCAGCATTTGTTCACCCTTCGCTGTGTTCTTTTTGTGTGCTGAGACTTTGTGCACAAAAGGAGGAGGAAGAGCCTTCCTCCCTCTGTGAACTGCGGTCAGCTCCTCCTCAGGGAGGAAGAGTTGGTGCACTCAAGGTCTAGGAGAGACCTCCAGGTCCAATATTCCTGGAGTGTCACTCAGGGCAGTTGCCCTCCCCTGCAGCGCTGCTCTTGCAGGCACACATTCTCCAGGTACACAGAGGCAACCACAGCAGACAATAGGAGAAAGGAGAAAGTGGAAAATAGCAGCCCAGAAAGGCAAAGCAGTACCTATACAGCGTGGGAGGTGTTGGGGGCAGAAGAGTGGTTCCAAACTGAATGTTCTCCGTGATCCCTAGGCCAGCGTTGCTGCTTCCAGCACAACCACTGCCCACCATGGAGGGTCAAGCTGCATCCACAGCAGCCAGGAACAAAATCTGCATCCCGTCCTCTAACTCACACAGGAGTTTTGGGACACAGGAGCTGGGACACCTTGCTGTGGCAGTTCAAGGCACTCCCATTCCCAAGTGCCAACCCAACAGAAAGTTTTCCCCTCAGCAATGCCCGCAGAGGCAGCGTTGTTCCCTCCCCGGCCACTCTGGCTCCCAGCTCCAGGGTCAGCTCTGAACCACCTCCAGGGCTCATTTCAGCCGGGACTCTGGGCTTTGTTCTGTGGATTCTGCAGGAGAGGAGAGGCAGGAAACGGAGTTTTTGAAGCAGCAAGATCTGCTGCAGCCCATGTGCAGAACTCTTGGAGACAGCAAGAGGCCACGTCACATCTGAAGGGATCTGCCAGCGTAGCTGCAGCTCTCACAGAAAATGCCTCAGCTGCAACCCTGCCCGTGGAATGCTGTGTATTGAAGGAGACTCAGCAGACTGGGCCATTCTACACAACTAGAATGTTTTCTCTGCCATCCTAAATGTGTGACCAGCCCTCCCTCAAACCTCAGATCTATCTGAACTTTCTTAATTTTAAACAATAGACAATGAATGTTGAGCGATTTGATCAATTCAAATTCTTGTGGAAAAAAATGCTGCTGCTGAATACACAGCATAGATTCCCAATTGCTGAAGGCTAAGCTAACAACAGAGTGAGAATGCAGATGAGGCCAGGGCTGCCACGGAGCCATTGTGGATGGTAAAGTACAGAAATCCAAGCACGATGATAAAACCAGAACTCCCAAGACAATATTATTGCCCTCTCCAAAAGAGATCCAATAGAATGGTTGCCATACCTGATGTACATCTCTTCACGGTTAATGTTCTTGTAGAAATTCTAGGGACACAAATATTTAAAGTTACCTCCTAATGTCCTTTAATAAAACACTATATCTATGTATATATGTGTATCTATATATAGTGTGTACACATTGAGGTTTTACTTTTCTTGCTCGTTAGAAAGCATAGACAGCAGGAGAAAGAGATTATTTACAGCCTATCTGAAGTTTAAACCTGAGACTACTTCCTCAATCAATATTTTTATTAATTATATGTGTGGTTTTATACATACACACACTTCTCCTAGTTCATAATGAAATCATTACTGAAGGTTTTTCTACTGGAGAAGAGGAAAATAAAGTTATCCAAATGAATTGACATAATAAACCACATGTTCCAGCTACACATGGTGGAAGCTGGTATGTATTGAAGCAGATGTGCAGCACTGCAGTTATGGAGCATTGTTGTGCAATACCTCTAAAGGGGCTAGTTCCAGGAATAAAGCTCATTTTTTGTCACCATAGCATGTTTGCAGGTATGCAAGTTGCTAAGGTTGTACAAAATGTGTGACAAGAATTGTCTCTTGAAGACTGCAGAACATTTACACTACATTGTACAGTGATTATTGAGGAACAAAGAGCGTGTGAGTGCAATACTTCAAAGGTGACAGAGGTTCCTCCTCAGCTTTGAGGAAATTCCTGGAGGAGGAATCTCTCTATTCCATATCCTCTTCACAAATCAGGGATAGAAAAGAAGCCAGAGCGGTCTAGAACCAGATCAGAGCCTCAAACCTCTCCACCTTACTGGAAGGGTGCCTGGAAGGTTTCCTGCCCACATTTAAAAACTGTAACTATTGAGGTGCTGAAGCAGCAAGTGGGTCAGCTCCTCATCACAGCTTGACTCTGTCAGAACCCACTGTCCCATTAAGCCTGTCAATAGGTACAGGCATGTAAGCAGCAAACTTCCTTATTTATGCACAGAATCAAAGTGCCTAAAACATACAAACAAAACAAAACAAATGGGTGAGCGTTGCTTTCAGACTCATGCATATATCCAAGCAAATGGCTATAAAAATCTCTTCCCTCAGAGTTTAAATCACTAGGGAACGTTGTCACCCACTCCTGCCTCCGGGCAGATTTCCCCTCGTGATTAATAAATGGGTTTTAATGCTCTCCCCCCGTCACACTAGGCTCCCAGGACAGAACGCACCAGCAGGTTCACGGTGCAGCTCATGCGGTTGTCCTTGCTCTCGTCGTTCATCACGGCGCGATAATCCAGCAGCCTCTCCAAGAGCTCTCTCGCCATGCCCACAAAGCTTCTCATCGAGCCAAAAATGCCAGGGTGCTGCTTGGCACATTCCAAAAGGCTGCAAACACACGGAAATGTTGGTACAATTCCGAAGGCAAATACTGAATTAGGCCTAAATCAACTGCGGAATGCACCGGAAATTCCCTCTGTGAGTTGGTAATTTAGATGCCCAGAAGATAGATGGCATACAAATCAAATGGGAAAAAACACAAACATTGACTTTTCCTCTCCGAAAACGACTTTGAATTCAAGAATGCACCCACAACTTCAGGACAGAGCAATCTGCATCTGTGCTATTACAAACTCAAGTCTCTGGAATGTCACACTATTGCAAGAAACACTGCACCTTCCTTTCTCCTCATAAAATGCAGAAATGCTTTCCTTCCCTTTGTACTGTTACATGTAAGTAGAAAGTTCAAACTAACAAAAATTACAATTTTAGCTCAAAAAAGACATCACCAGACTAATTTTACTTTGAGAAATAAGCAAAACCAGACAATCAACTTTCTGCAGATTGAAAAGAGCAGCTTGATCTCTTCTGATAAAAATACAGCAAAGGGAGCTTTATATGTTGGCATCATCAGATTCAATTTACATTAACAAAACATTAGTGTATACTGTTTCTATAAAGTACTGAAGTGATTTAGGAGTAGAGATTTTACTTCACTTTGTTTTCAAAGTTTAACTGTTTAAATATCATGAAATACTTACCAGCATCTCATTAAGGATTATTTTCTTTCTTTGCTTAAGAGCTTGTTTCCTCTGCTTAACATTGTGGTTTCCCATTGGGATTCTTTCTGACAAGCTGCATTATATATATATACACACACACACATTCACATATTTTCACATATATAATTATAGATATAAGCATTGGGTCAGGAAGACATGCAGTTAATTTTCCCCAAGGCAGTCCTGCTTTGTATTGGTAGTTGGGAAGGTTTTGACCTCTTAGTGCTCAATTATCAATTGAGCTCTACATCACTGTTTTCAAGACACCCAGGTAAAAAAAAAATATTATTAATCTTTAGGCACAATATTTTTTTAAACTTTAATTACGAAGTATACTGTTTTAATTAATAGCAAAAATAATTTTTTTTTACTCCTCGTAATTATTTGAGCCTTCTTCAGAAAATACATATTCATATTGACTTCAATTGCAAAAAAATCCTCGAAGCTCTGGCCTAGAAATGGAACCTCTGCAGAATACCCAGGAATAAAGTTCTAACTCAAGCAAAGTAAAAGCAGCATCTAAAGTTTATTCCTTGGATTGTGCAGCTCCAATGGAGTTACTGTGCTGAGACAGAAGGAATGTGTACGTGGATGTCTGAAAGAACAGTTATATTGTGTAAGATAGGAGGGACAGAGGCCAACAGACAAAACCAGAATACTGCAATTGCTCTTGTCTGACTGGTCTGAAAATGAAATATTTAAATCAATAACTGACACATGGCTTATAAAATACTCTGCAAATGGAATGGAAACACTGAAGGGGCTGAAGAGCCAACAACTGACGGAAAAGGCTGGAGCACACTAAATGATGTTTGTGGGAAAGAAAGCAAGAAAGCCTCAGAACCACACAGGAGACTGGAGTATCACACAGGAAAAAATGGTGTTATTTTACATATACAAGTATCAGAAACAGTGTGAGGCACTAATGAGGGAAAGTGCAGTCACCATGTAAGTGACTATTCTGGATTTCTGCCATAGGTTCCCTTGGAGTACCAGCAAACAAGGTAGAGCTGTGAACGTTCCCTGACTGCACAATGAACACAAGGCACCAAGACATCACATTTCTTCCCAATACAAGCAGAAAACACTGACATAAACCACGAGCTATTGCTGGGTCTCACCCAGCACAAAGTACATAACTCCAGTCACTAAAGAAAGGTGAACCAGAGTACACACAAAGGAGAACTACAAAAAGAACAGGAAAGGGGAATACCTGTCTCTTGAGGGAAGATTCAAACAGTTGTACTGCTCAGCTTTATACACTAATCCCAACAAAAAGGACCACAAGACTTCAGAAGATTTTTTTTTACCCCCAGGAGGGAGCAAAAAACCTTTGAATTTTTAAACAGAGCTTGAAAAAAATAGAAAATTTTAAATAAAAAAATATTTGCAATAAGGCTGGAGAAAAACAACAGCATAGTATGGGCCACGGCAGTGATGGGGAAGTGGAAAGCTGCCAAATGCCATTTCCTGTTGTGCCTGTATTAGTAACCAGAACATGCCAGAACTCATTTTCTGAGCCTGAGGACAAGTGGCATGGCAAAACTTGTGTTCCTGGAGCTGGACTGATTCTCCTGCCTTTCCCCAAGCAGGGCAGCCTTGTCTACTCTGCCTGTTGGGAAAAACCTCTCACCTGTCCCACATGACCCCAGCTTCCCCTCAGTGCTGCCTAGGACAGGTCACAGCCCCAGCATGGGCCACGCTAACATTTAGATTACAAATGCAAGGCAGTGCTTAATTAAACTTCTGCTGAACTTGTTTAATTTATTATTATGGGCATGGAGAAGTTCCCAGCAACCACCAGTGTGGGCAAATGTTGGTTGCAGAGGTGACCAGCAACACAGCAGTCACTGAGTGCTGCTAAATATCTGCCTTCAGGTGACACCTGGAGCTGTGCAGGAGTGCAGACAGTTACAGGAGGTCAGCTGGTGAAAATGTGACCAAATGAATAAATGTGGAGCCCAGTTTAACTGGGTCTCCTTTCAGCTGGAACAGGGAGCTGGGGACAGAGGCTGGAAATCCCTGCTTTGAAAGGTGTGAAGGCAGGAAGATTTAAACCAAACCAGCTGAGAGAACAGATCCTACCACAGGCAGGTCACCAGCCTCTGCTTCAACTCCTCATCTACAGGTGTCATTCAACAACTTCAACGGTGGAAGAAAAAATATTATCTGGAGGTAAGATGAAGCGTCATCTTTAGAAATGTGGAAACTTTGAACTTGAGGCCATCTAGAAAGTGGGACAGTATCAAGGGGAAAAAACCAGATATGTCAGAGCAAGAAGGGGCCCTTGGGAAGGCAGGGAGATCAAAAGCTCTTTACTGTGTTTGATGACACTCCTTGACTGCACTGCTGAAAGTTGAGGTTTAACTGGATAGTGCCACTTTCCAAGAAAAGTGCTGGAATGAAAGAGCAAAGTGCAAACAAGGCAAGCAAACAAATGTTACACAGCTCAGAAAGAGTGAACTTCAAAGGGTCTCGTACACAAGATCTGAGGGAAGCTTTGCTTTTTGCATAGATAACGTCTCAGTTTGAATGCTCTCCCCAGCTTCCAGGCAATGTAGTACTTCAAAATAGATTGAGACATTGTAGGAACGTCCAGAAAACATTCCATATGATAAACAATGGGGTTGTTTACCCTAAGGGAAAGCCTGAAGGAAACTAGACAGCAACATTCAAATTTGATAAAAGCTGCTGCAAAAAGAAACAGAATAAATGATTCTTTATGTCCCCTGTGTGGGTACCCAAAGCTTTCACGGTTCATCTGATGAGAGATGTGACTTTGCAAAGACTGACACCCCTACACAGATGTACCACCCGTGCAGGGTAGCAGGCTTTGAGGAAGGAAAACATGCACATGACATCACAAAGCATTATTTAAATTCAGACAATAATTCTTGGAGTCCGAGCTAGACATGTAAAAATGCAGGTTTAGGTATAACTTCATAATTTAGCTGAAGCACAAAACAATGAAAAGCAATCAGGAAAATAATTTCCATGAGCAAAACTGCAGTTCAAACCAGGTGTAGTGAAGCATTATGCTATTTCCAGTCCCTTCATGAAAAAAGTTCCTAAGATTCTATTTTAGGTGAGGTTACCAACCTGAGAACTGGGAACAATAAGGTAGAAACACACCCTGAAGGCATTTATTCTATTTATGCTCATGCACTACTTACATGGACTCAAACAACTTCATGTAGTGTTCATCCCCTCGTCCTCCTTCCACCTCATGATCCAACTTCAAAATGATTTCATTTTCAAACTAATAAAGAAAGAAAAATCAAAACACTGAGCAGCTATCCAGAGGCCAACACAGTTCAACACGGCATCAAAAACGTACTTTTGTATAGTTATGTCACATATTCCCAAGGGTTAAATGCTTGGCCATATTTTGGTCTGGGCTTTTAGCACGGCTGAAAGCCTGGACACAGATTTTGACACAACCTCAGAGTGTGCTGCAGCTACAGCCAGTGTTTGTCCTCATGCAAGCAGCTGCACCCTGCTCAGAAGAC
Organism: Orthonyx spaldingii; assembly: GCA_013397795.1. Classification (NCBI taxonomy): domain Eukaryota; kingdom Metazoa; phylum Chordata; class Aves; order Passeriformes; family Orthonychidae; genus Orthonyx; species Orthonyx spaldingii. The sequence goes on along the minus strand of VZTJ01001884.1, from coordinate 1,677,059 downwards.
GCAGGGAAGATCTACCTCAGGGTTCTTGACAAGTCATTAACACATCAAGAGGCACAGAGAGAGCATTAGTGCAGACCTACATTGAAATAAAGCTCGGTTGCTTTACACAGATCTAATTATTAAAACCATGGTAAAAATGACAGAATTCATTACTGTGTTAATGCAGCAAGTTTTCACGTTCTTCTTTGATACAAAATTTCACACCATTGTCAGTACATGAATAATTCTGTTTCTCCCTGGAGTGTTTCTGTGTAATTGAGAGCTTTGGCAGGCTGGGATCCAGATCATCCCATCAGAGAACCGGAAGCCTTTCATGGTACAAAGAATTACTGGAGTATTTCAGATATTGTACTTTCAGATAACTGCAGTGCAAAATATTTTACCTTATTTAAATATACCCTCATCAAAACTTCAGCTCTGAGCTGAAGAAGCCAAGCCAGGGTTACACACAGGAAAACTGTCCTTCCTCTTAGAGCACCAAGCAGATCGTGCATCTCTTCATGTGTTTTTTAGAATGTGTTTTTAGAATTTCCTCAGTTTCAAAGAACACGACATTCTAAATAAAAATATGTTACCAGACGTACTTCCTTCAAGTAGGTCATGATTCAAACTCTCCACCCAGAAAAATGATTCATCATTTTTCAAGAACAAAGGCCAAACATTCCCTTCTTTCCTCCAGTGTCCAACCCAAATCTGTTGGCCACCCTGATCCTGCAAACCACTCTTGAGGCAGAACACTGAAGCTGTTTCTTTGAAGGAGCTTTGAAAAAGTGTCTTGAGCAGCCAGATTTCTCCACTGCTCACACAAAGAGCAAAACTTGGGCTCAGAGCAGAAGCAGTGCAGCTACACACTCCTCTGGAAAGGGGCAGGGAGGAAGGAGCCATTTCCATCCCTTCCTTACTTGCAGGGTTTGCTGCTGTAATATCAGTTCTTTGTAATTAGAATACAGATTTAAGACTGCCTGTTGAACAGTACATACTATTCCAGTATTACAGAATAAAGAGCTATCATTGAAAAATTGCTTAACAGAAAAAAAAAAAAATTACTCTGTCTGCTCCAGGCTGAAATAGAAGTTTAAAGGGCTCTGAATTAATTTTTATGTGCAAGGAGGATGTGTATTAGTGTTTAACATGGGTAACACAGTGCATGGCAGTTTCAGGACAAGGAAATATTAAGCAGAAAGATCCAATCCAGCCATTTTCTGTGGACTTACTGCAGTAAGACAAATCTGTGAATACAGTGTAGGTCAAGCACCAGTTAAAAATCATGCACCTCTCAAATTCTTCCTAGTACTTATTCAGCAGGTAGAGAATTGATTACTTCTCGAAGAGGCAATAATTTCACATTGCTGGATCTGAACAAAAAAGCTCTTCCTAAGCATCTTTCCTGCAGTTTCTCAACAAGATGCCCAAAGAGAAAAATCAGCTGCTTGGATCAAAACAAATAAAAAAGTTGGCAGAAATATGGAATCAAGATTTAAAGTTTCTGTGCCAAAATTAAGCTGTGGAAAGTGCCTTTCTCCTCTCACTTAAAGAGAGTGTGCTTAATTGTCAGTGGCACCAATTTAGCTTTAAAGCCACCTGCTTCTCTAATGGATCCAAGGAATCTCCCCAGCTCTGAACACACCTCGATACCAAACCACAGAACACGCCCATGTTTTCCACATGGATCTGTCTGAAGCACCAGGCCATGCAAACTCAGTCTCTGCTGCTGGTCTCACATCCTTCTGAAACCCTCACACACAACAAGATTTCCAGAGCTGAGAGAAAGAAATATGGCTATTTACAGCAAATAAATCTCCTGTGCCAGAGGAGCTTGCAGAGGACACCTCAGTCACTCAGTCAGTCACTTGTGAGAGCTCAGAACAACAGGACACTGCCACAGGCTCACTAAGAATGAATTTCTGTCCTCTAACAACGAGTCTGGAAAGCCCAAGCACACACCAGCAGCCAGCTCAGCTTTCTGCCACGGTCCCGCAGCAGTCAGGAAGGAAAGCAAATACAGAGAACTTCCCCAGATGGCTCCAGCAATTGGCAGAACCCACGAGAGATACTAAACTGAAAATACCAAACACAAACAGAGTGATTTATTTGAACAAAAATATAAACACAGATGAATTAATCTTTCCTAAGCCAACTTTAATCCACAACGTAACTCAAATCCATGTTTATGTAAATGATATTTTCATTTACTCTGCAAAGAGCTAATTTTCCTTGTTTGTTTGTTTGTTTGTTTAAGCAAGCATTTTCTAACTCCTGGCCTCAGATCACAGTTAGAACAAGCAGTACGAGGTCGCTTGATGATGTGTCTTCCTTTGGGAAGTCTTAACAAAATGCACCACTTGATCTTTCAACGAAAGGAAAGGTGGGTTGTCAGCATTGGGAGGACAGGACTTTTTAAACTCTGTGTGTCCAACACTTAAGCAAAGAGTTTCTCTTTTTATTTGAAGGAGAAAGGGATACATTTACAGGACTGAGTCTATCCACAGCCACCGAGAGATGAATAAATTGGTTTTCCAAAATTCTCAGCTCTCTGAGCTCATGATAGACAGAGCCTTGATAGCTAAAATTAGTAGATATTAATGGCTCCTCTCTCTACATCTTCAATTAGAGTTAAAATTACAAGCTTATATAACACTGCCCTGGGTGAATGGAAATTACATGTGCAAAGTAGAAGAAAGGATTGCAAGCAAATGTCTTTCTGTGTCATACACCTACATCCAGATTCCCAGCCATTAAATAGAAATGTATAGCAAGTCATTCTTGAGACAACTACAGGTGGAATTTTGTTTTCTCTGGGATTAGACAATTTCATAGAAATAGCAAAATAAAATTCTTGCTTGATAAATTTAAATGACTTTATCTCCTTGCTGCCTGTATGTTGTGAGCATAAAGCAGGACATGGTCCCCAGCCCCAGCACAGCCCCTGTGCCCCCCAGAACAGAGCCCTGTCCCAGCACAGCACCAGGGCCTGCTGACAGAGATGGGCTTTGGGAAAGGTTATTAACCCATGTGGGAGGTACCAGACAGGCTCTGCTTCCTGTGCTGCTACAGGCTCAGCTTGTAAAGATGTTTCTGTTTGTGCTTTTTTTTTTTTCCTCTCCTCTCCTCTCTCATTAGAGAAGATTAGATTAGAAATAAATAATTTATTTTTAAAGTTCCACAAAATTATGTTTTAAGTGAACATCATTCTGGGCTCCTGAGTGCCCCAGGCACTCTTGAAATAAAATGTTGTCATTCTCAAAATTTCATACTAAAGCTTTAAGAGACCATCCTTTATACTACTAAATGTCAATTTGTATATGAAAATTGTACACTAGCAAAACCTAGAGTGTAGTGTTTGTGCATCCAATAATTATCCATTCATACTAATTATTTGCCCCCTTAAACTAAGATGATAAGAATTTTAAAACATAAAACTTAATGTGCCTTTCCTTTAAAATATGTATTTTAAAAAACTTACCAGAATGGCTAAACTTACAGAGGCAAGTTTTTCAATCTTAATTGCCTCATCCATAGGAAAGGAGAGGATGAACCCCATGATTCTTGATGAGAAAATGATCACAGTTCCTAAAGCAGAACACTAGAGTCCAATGAGACTCAGCTGCTCAATTATGAAATAGTTTTTGCACCATCTGATGAAAACTCCCTCTTTTCCTTAAGCTGCAATAAACCCAATGTCCTTGTTCCTTGGCACTGTAAAATACCACCTGAAACTTATTTTTGTGACAGAAGAAGTGATTCAGTGGTCACTGGAGTGCCTGGCCTCTGCCAGGCTCCCAAGGTGCTGCTCCTGTTAATCAGGCAGGATGACTGATGAGTTTTCAGGATTTCTGGTCTGTACAGATCTGTGTGTCTCTCCCAAGAGATGAGGCATAAGCCGTGAGCAGGAAAACATTTTTAAGAAGGCAAATATAGGACTATCAGGACACAGAGGGAACAGATGCACAGAAACAAAGTGGTTTTTAATCTTGGCCTTGAACCAAAAGCTTTGCACTGTGGAATACAGACCAAAATGGAAATTCCATCTGCTCATTTGTTCCACACTTCATTGACACAGAAATGCCCCAAATGATTTAAAGTATTAAACATAGCTGGGTATACGAGATATTTATATTTACATGTGTCTAAAATGATGCCCTTTTGTTTGTCATTCTCCCTTACACAGATTGTTCTGAATTAATTATTTGTGTAACTACAAAGCTGAATATCCAGTTTATAATTTACTGTGGGAGGCAGTGTGCAAACACAGAACAAGGTGAGTCTGTGCCCAAAGAGCTCGAGGAGAACAGAGATGTCAGACAGGGGTGGATACTCCACTGCCCAGGCAGATACAACAAGCAGGGGCAGGAAATTCAAATTACACCTGTCCCACCATCCCTATTTCTGTTCCATCAATCAAAAATATTTCATAGTTGTGACTTAAAAATTCTTTGTCCTCTTCAGAATGACTGCAGAAAATGCTCCAGGAATTTCAGTTCTTCACAGTGGTTATTTTTTCTCACGATAAACATTTAGAAAAGTTTCAGTTTCCTGATAAATCTGATAATGTATAATTAACTATTCACTGTCACTCCTGTCAGATACTCTGTACTAAAGCCTGGAAGTTTTGGTTTACCAATATCTATGTCACAAGGAAGAGGGATAAGGAAATATTCAGATTATAGAGGATCCCTAGAGGTCATTTAATTCTATCTCCTCCTTAACGAAGGGCTGACTTCAGAGTAAGTCTTGCTGCTCAGAACCTTTTCCAGGAAAATCCTGAAAATTTGGATTAAGATCCTGTAATCTCCCTGGGTCCCTACTTGCTATTCCATCTATTTGTTGCTGTCATTGCAACAAGTTTTGCCTAAGTCCAAGGAAGTCACTCTGGAGATCCTACACTGGCTGCACAAAAGCTGTTTCTTTGGTTCTTAATACTTGGATTTCATTTTGTGTAAGCAGAAAAGTTCACTTCTCAAACACTTACCAGAAATTCTGAGCACATGACATTTAAATGAATTTTCACACAGAGTACTTGTAATTACCTTTTTGAATTCTCCTGTTCTCTGGTATTCGCACAGCATCATGTCAAAGAAAATTGGGATTGTGGCTTTGCGTAGCTCAACTTCTGGAATCAGAGTCATTTCCAAAATGGGTCCAACCATACCCGGAATAAAGCAAATTTTATTCTGGCCTGAAACAAAACCACAAATTGAATACTTGAGGAGAAAACCAAATATTTTTAGGAAGACATCTAGGACCTGCAATCATTTAAAGCAGTGCTTAAAGCTGTGATGGTGAAGTCTTACAACTCCTCTCTGTTCCTTCTCAAAATCTGGGGGCATGTGAATGGATGCTGTCTCCTTCTAAGATGTCAGAATTCAGTGCCAGGAATAAGCAGGAACTCCAAAGGAGTTGATATTTTCGGTGAAGAATTCAGTTTTTCAGCTTTTGACATCTCCTTATAAATATTTAGAGTAGAAAGCAATAAATTACTCTAAGAACCCCCAACTTCCATCAGCAGGAGAGGACCACAGGGTAATGTCACGTGCTGTAACCTTTGCATGAAGGAGAAAACCATGACTTGCTTTTTGAGTAAAATTAGACACTGCAACACTAAATCAAACCAACCAATGCATCAAAATCACCAGCAGGAACAGAAACACCATCCGTACAACTCAGCTGCTAAACCCACACAGAGTTATCTTGTGGCACCAGTGTGGCATCAGCTGCCAACAAACACCCAAATCTGCAAAATCTCAGCCAGGTCCCAAACGTGGCTCAAACGCTGCCCTGACACATGGAGCAAACCCGAGGAGTTGTCTGAGAGTGTCAGTGCTGCCTGAAGCTTGTGAGGAGACAAAAACATTCTCGTTATCAAATGTGAGACTTGCTCCATAACTAAGGAGGATTCTGAGTCTGATGTTCCTCTCCAATGCGTGCCACGGCAATTTTCAACACAAATGCCACACAAAAGATTTCCAAGATAAAACAAATATTCTACCTAAGTTCAGTTAATTACTGAACTTAGTACAGTTAATTTAGTACAGTTAATTTAGTTAATAAGAAATGGAGTTAATGAGAAACTCTCAAAGGAGAAGTAGCAGAACCTGGCTGGATAACAAGAGTAAAAATCTTTTTTTGAATTTTAGTCCAAACAGATTCCCAATGTGAGTCTCCTAACTTCTGGAACCATAGGTTCAGGCTGAGCAGTAACCTTCTCAGGGAAAATTTATCCAGTCTCAATTCCTGAAAATAAGGTTTCTGAAATCTGATTTCAGTCATGCTTGAAATCTGAGAGAAGGTTGTGAGTTCTCTTTTAAATAAAAACCTGGCAGTAGTCCAACTGTATCTCATGTCAGCTCCAAGCTTAATCTACAAGAGTGAAAACATATTTTAAGTTCAAATAGCAGAAATATTGTACAAAAGCACTTCATGTCAGATATTTTTCGATGGAACAAACATTATGTGACAGATTCAGTTGCAGTGAAGCTCAGTTTGCTACTCACCAAGTTTGTACCACATGTCCCGGATAGCAAAGCCAATCAAACGTCTCATGTCTCCATATCTAGGGAGAAAGGAATATGAAAGGTATTTTTATCATTATTTCTTTTATCATTTTACCACAAAATTAAAGATATAAGGTAAAGTATATATTTTGCTTACTTGTTCTGGATTTTGTTGTATTTTGCATGGGAAAAGTTTTCTAGCTGTAGTGAATCTTGGGTAATAAAAGCCACAGCCAAATGAAAATAGTTGTTCCACAGCTGTAAATTGAATATAAGGAAATTATAATAATTTAGAGGAAAGCAGGAATAATATGAAATTATGCATAATGTGGAATAATTTATGAAACCAAATGATGCAAGCAATATGAGATTTTTACATTATGCAGATATGTACATCATTAGTATTATGCAATTAGCAGAAATGCAAGAAAGATGAATTTTAATAACCACTACTACACATTTGCTTTTAATAACAGAGTAGCTGAATAAATATTGCTTAAAAAAAGATTCACATGAGATTCATTAGCCAACAACATTAAACCCTGAACCAAAGCAGGACCGGGGGAACACATTACATGCTGGTGAATCTTAACAATTTGGAGCTAAAGGCACCAATGTAATTACACTGCATTCGAGCACCACTTCAAAAGGCATCTCCTGCCTCATCTTTGGATCCTAATTCAACAACCATTTCTATGAAATTCCAGTATAATTTGTGAAGAGCTCTCCACATGAAAGAAGGACAAAATACATCCCTAAATAACAGCTGATAGTCCCGAGTCGTGTACTTAGAGAAGACAAAAAGGCCCCATGCTTCCAGTGCACAACCCTTCATTCCCGAAAGCAAATTACTTGTTCTCCAGACAATCAAAAAGAAGCACTTCTCTCATGCTACAAATGGAAAGGGAAAAGAGAAACTTCCCTAGGACACACAAATTTAAGGAAATACAATTTTCAGAGGCTTCTAGGCAGTCAGCAACAGCTTTAAACACTTAAAAACGCAGCTGCAGCTAAAAGCAGTGGTAGGTCTCAGTGAGAGAGCAGAAGGCAATGGTAAATGTATTCAGTGGTGATTCAAATGATGGAACAAAACATGGGACAGAGCTCTTCATTTCGTGTGGTGCAATGGGAACGCACACTAAACAGCCTGGAGACAAAATGTTCCATCAAAACCTAAGTGGCCTCTGTCCTTTGTAGCCTGGAAAACTCTGGTGTGCAAATAACCAGGAAAAACAGATCCCAACACACTCAGAGCCACAGACATTCCCCATAAGAAATACAATTCTCAAACGTCCTCTCTAATTTGCAGATGCTCCTGCAGTTAATTTATTGCTGCCTCGGAGGCCCGGGCAGGGCTCTCCCAGCAGAGCTGCTCATTTCGCCCCTCGGGGCTGGGGCTGTGTGAGCAGTCACAGCCCCAGGGCACAGCTGGCCCTGCTGCACACACACCAACTCCATCCCGCAGCCAGCTCAGAAATGCTGTTTATGCCCTGAAAGGCCTGTTTTCCTCTCTCACCAAACGTTCTAAGAGATTATTTTGACCAGTGTGGAGTTCTCAGCCCCTTGAGAAGCTGTATTTACTGATGTGCAGGGCACACGCTCTGTATGTGCCATTTATACCAGTGAAAGGGAAAATTTCTCGCATTGTTCTAGATTGTGGGGAGAAAAATGCAGGCTTATTCATAAAAGGTCGATTTTTTATTTAATAGCTCCAAGTTCAGTGCCACTGAATATGTGAGAGACACACCCTACAGACTCAATCACCTTATTTATAAAGTACATTTCCTTCCATCCTCGGAGTATCCCAAAATGGCTGAAAAAATGAGGTCCTTTCCCTTTCAATAGCATATTCAAATTAAGGACTCACAAGATTTTAATCACTAAAACTAACTTTAAAACTCTATGAAACAAAGTAGCCTCTCTCTAAAGTAAAACATACAGAAACAGATTTTAAAAATGTAAAAATGATTCTTATGATACACATTTTGCTTTCTTTTAACCTCACAATAACATTCCAAGATGTTTTGGACATCTGTCAAAATTGGAAAATGTGGAATTAACTTAATAGGAAATTTCCAGCCATCTCACAAAGAAGACACTTGGTAGTTATGCTAAAAAATCATCTAGGAGTCAAGGCTGCAGCCTCCTCCTTCACACACCTCTGAAACCAGCTATTTGCTGGTGGAAGGATCAAAAATGAACTTTAAACTCTGTAATTTGATAAATTTCAAATGACAGTGTGATATATAACATATAAAAATATAACACTTTAGTATTTCCAGTGCAGATAATGCTAGCTGAATTTCCCAATGGTTTCATTCCCTATTGACCTCTGCATTGTTCTACAGTGTCTGTCACTGTCACACATAGATTTTTGCACAGTGTGTATTTTCCCTCTCTGCATTTTTAATGCACTGAGGGTTTTGATTTTGAAGTTTCTAAATGAAGATTTTAACACAAAAAATAAGTTGCACAGTTCTGTTTGTGATGCTGAAATACATTTCATTACTGCTGAGTTTTTAATGGAGCATGGCTCACGCAAGAAACGTAGGAAAAGATGAAAAATAGGCATTTTCTTTCAAATCAGACTGACATTAGATTTCAGACTATGCCTTTTATAACAAAATTCTGTGTCAGGAACAGAGGTGATTAATATATGAATTATAATCACTCTAACAGCACAGATTTAGAATTATAATCCTTTCTAATGCCCTGTAAATACAGTGCTAATGGAGGGAAGGGAGGGAGGAGCAGGAATCAATAACGCTGCGTTTTCCAGAGCAGCAGCCGTGCCCCAGCACAACGAAACGGTCTGGGTTTGTTGTCTCTGCCCTGCCCCGAATGTGCCAGACGCTGCCACCTCCGATCAGCGACATTCCCGGGGAGCACGAAAGCCACGGCAGGGAGCGAAGTGGCACCAAGGGTGGGGACTGTGGCACAGGGCGGGAGCGTTCCCTCCCCGGATGGAAACTCCTCCGGTGGAGCCAGGAGGTGACAGTGACAGCAGAGTGAAAATCCTCTGTCCTGGACAAAGATAACACCTCAAAGCGACATCAGCTGCCAGCAGAAACAAAAATGTCCTGGAATTGTCCTATTTACCACAAATGACATCTTCTCAGACAGCTATTGAGGATACCACGAATGTCATAAGTACAGAAAAACACACAGTTTTTGTTACAATTAAACCCAAAGACACCAGGGTGGCTTCAGGGAACACTTTTTCAAAAATATATTCCACAGTTTTAAAGATTTTTTTGTTTGCTTGTTAAGCCTCTTCTGAAGAGCCCATCTCAACTCCTGCCCCTAAACCCAGAATTCACACTTTATGAGGGTGTATCTGTTCTGCTGTCCTGCAAAAGCAAAGCAGTGGTCTGGACATGGTGTCCAATCTTCACACTGGAAATTGGCAAATCCTTAAAAAACTGTTACTTGGTACAAACCAGCAAAAATCCCAACATTGCAATGTCCTTTAAGACTGTATGTTTATGCCAATGGCTGAATTTCCCTTGTCTTTACCAGTAGAAGCTGAAATGAACCCTCTACACCAGCAGCACTCCCCACCTCCAGAGGAAAGGGAACATCAAAGCCAGCCCACAACAAATCCTCTTACAACTACACAACGTGGTCCTGACTGGGGGACACCAGGATGTGGAGGTGGTGTGGACACTGCCTGCCTGACACAGCTCTGCAATCAATTAAGAGAATGATTATGAATAACACTTTAAATAACATTGAGAGCAAACAAACAAAGAGATGGAAAAGAGAAAAATAAGCAATTTGCAATCACACTGATAAGGCTTTTTATTGACATGAAATGCAACAAAGATTGAAATGTAAAAACCCCAAACAATAAGACATTGATTGTCACGGTCTTCAGGGAAAAGTCTAACCTCACACCTGCTTGCCTTTTTTGTTCTTGTATGCCATCCATAGATCTCCTTATTTCTCGCCTTATGGTCATCCTGAATACAGAGTCTTAAACTATTAAACTTTCCACAGTTGCAAGCCTTCAGACTTTTCCCACTTGCAAGTTCTGAACATGTACGTGGAAGGAGACCTGCCGGGTCACTGCTGCAGCTCCACACCCAAGGCAAGAGCTGCTAAACTGCTTCAGACACGTGGAACTGCTCAGTTCATTCTTCAGAACCCTGAAGTGAGAAAATATTCCCTGTCTTTCTAGATAACCTGTTCCAATATTTAACATAACCTCTTTATGTCCAACATGAATGTAAGAACATAACCTGTTTCAAATCCAGGGACGTGAATAGAATGGAAACTGCTAAATATTGAGGGTTTTTACCTATTCCAATAATTCCTACTGAAACTCCAGATTTCTATGCATTAAATCTTCATGTTCCAGTTTATGTTCAGTCCTGAAGAATGCAGAGTCATGCATTATGCAAGATTCTGTCCCTGTTTGTACTGTAGGTTTGTACTCCCCAGCTGAAGGCACCATGAATATTGGGAGCCCTCCTTCGCTCCTACTTCACGGTTTATTTTTGGTCAATCACTTAATGAAATTTCACTCCTTTCTCTCCTGTAAAATTATTTCCTCTGGAGACAACAGCTTTGTTTTATCAGCACAACAGTAAATATTCTACAACAGAAGCCTTCCAGGCAGACCTGGTTTTACTGTGCTAAGTTTTGCTGCGTGCTGACACTGGAGAATCTCTGCAGGACACAGCCTCTGAGTACCACTGATGGGCTGAATCCACCCTTGTGCACTCTGTGTGCAAACCCAGAAAAAAACCCCAAACCAAGGAAAACCACTCCCCCACCCAGCAGGGACAAAACCTCAGCTATCAGATGATTTTTTTTACCTCCAAGACCAACGATTCCCAACCCAAAGGCCCACTGTGGCCTTTGCTGCCTGCCCAGTGCAGTGACAACCTCGGTGTCAGAGCGCTGGGCTTGGGGAAGGGCTCCCTGCCAGGTGAGCCTGAGTGATGACAGAGCAGGAACTTCACCAGTCCTTCACTGCTGTGCTGGGCAGGCTTTTGGTGTTTTTCTCTGTGTGCAGCAGCTTCAGCACTGAACCTCTGGCTTTAAGGCAATGCCAAGTTCTGAATGTAAGGACTGCACCCACTCTTGATCAGACACAGCACATCCTTTCCCAGGCCCTAAATGATAACACCTCTTTCCTTTCTACCTCAATCACATAATACATGAAAAAAGCAATTTAGTTTGCAAACAAGAAAGAGGCCAGGAATGTTTTGGTTTTTTTTTTTCTCTCCATTTAACAAGCTCCACCAGAGTAGCAAAAAATTTCTTCACTGCATTTCTCTAGATTTAAACCACACTTTCTTAGATGCTCAATTGCTTCACAGTTGACTTGGTTTGTTTGCTTTGGTTGTCTACTATTTATTGCCATGCAACCACTCAGCCAAGTGAAAATCCTCACATCTATTTCCCTGTGCTTTAAACAGCTTTTCAAATTTTTCTTTTAATTAAGACTTTGCTTCAACTCTTAATAATCTGATCTGAAAACACCATCCTACCACCCGTATAAATCATGCACTTGTTTACACAGAACTTAGAGATGTGACATCTTTTTATTTTAAATAACATTTGGACTGATGTGCATCTCTGTTTTCCCCAGCCCGTTCAGCTCCTCCTGCAATGGGCTCAGGGACCTGCCCCAAACACACCTGAGGGGTGGGAGGTTTGTGGGACTGCCTTTGCTCCTGGGGCTGGAGATGGGAATGAACAGGCCACGGGATTATCAGGCTGCAGCTCTTAACAAACCCGAAAGTTACACTCCTTCCAAATTTTCTCCAAAATCAAAATAGAAAAAGCAAGTTTCTGTCTCCCAATTCACAGTTTTTCTATATGAATGTAAATAAAAATAGAAATATAGCTACACAGCAGCTATACTGTAAGGTGAACTATTTTGTAATGTACAGAAGTTTCTCATTTATTTTAAGTTAACCACTGCTCAGGTTTGCTTACGGCCAAGATATATTGATATAAAAAAATATACAGTGGGAAATAAAATTTAAATTTATAATTAAGAATATTAGAAAATGTGCTTTGCACTATTTGCACTATTTTTAGTCCAGTAGCAACTTTTAAAATAGGTATATTTAGGGAACTCTTAGAAGGCTTGCAGAGCTTTTATTCAGGAAAGAAAAATAAGGTAACACCTTGATTTGTACTTTAAAGTCTCTTACGAAGACTATAAGGGTACTACAGATCTTTACAGGGCACTACTTATTTACTATAACATTGTTGATCTTACTCAGAGCCTCCAGGTATTTGACAAGGCATGAATAAAAGAGCATTAATGCATCCCCTTGAACCACAAGGTGCAGCGTTGAACTACAGCGTCCCTGGCTGTTTGATACCACTTTGGAAGGCACAGAATTGCCACAGGAAAGAGCTGAAATAAAAGCTCAGATCAAACTGCTGCTTTCACGTTTGAAAAAGGCAGTGTACACCATAATCCAGCTTTGACAGATACAGTCTTTATAGTCTGTGTGGTTTTGGTATCCTGCACATGGTGATGTCTTTCAGACCTTTCTTGTCGGCTTTTAAAAATTACTGACACATCGTGCAGTACAACAAGTGCTACAGAAATAATGGGCTATAAATTGCTTGTTAATAAACTGATAGAGCCTAAGACAGATTATGTCATAAATATGTCAAGGATCTGAGAGTTTCCAACAGGGATATTTACTAAAAAAAAAAAAAATTAAGTTTGTTGGAAGAAACATCTTCCACTGTGATTCAAAAATCTTAATTAACATTGTGCATATATGCATTTGTATAGCCACATCTTTTGAAGGTAAAATATTTTTAATTAAATAAAGGGGGGAAAAAGCTCTACATTTCCTACTTGGGGCCACTGTAACTGAGTGTGAACTGAATTTTTTACCTTTCTTTTCACTACTGCCTTTCAAACTCTTCCTGTGTAACCACTTAGGTGACTGCTCTGCAGCTGTTTGGGACCAAGGGTTTTTGTCTTGAGGACCAAGAGACCAATTCCCAAACAGTTTTTAGGACAAGTGGAATCATTTAAAACAGATTGAAGGTTGTGAGATGAACCGTAAAATACAAAGCCCTGAACTTTATGCTAAGAGTGAAACAGAGTAACTTTACACACAACGATCAGATAGCACTTGGGGACAAAATCTGAATCTAAAAGTGTATTTACATTTTAATACTGATTCAATGAATGTGAAAACTACAGACATTTTCATTTTTATCTAAAGGAAGCCAAACATGGTAAAATGCAAAACCAAATAGTTCAAAGAATTATATTGAACAAACAAAAAACCCTAACGAATCCTAATTAAAAATTATTACAGAAAGAACTTATAAAAATAAATAAATGAAGATAAACTTGTCAGGGAAGACTGCAAGTTAAATTCTAAGTGCTAAATACTCTAGGAATCAGCAAAGTGAAGCTCTTTCTGTCCTACATGCAAGCACTGCCATTGCAAATGCTCCACGTGTTACATCTGAGATTGACTTTCTGACTACACTTGTCAGGCTAAGAAAAAAAAGAGTTTTCTGCTTTCCAGTCCTGAACAGAGTCACAGAACAAAATACCCTATTTTGGGTGCCTTGTCATAGCTAGTCAAAGCCCAGTTCTGATGTCACATGGAGGACAATCCAATCCTGCCCCACGCAGATCCAGAGCCCCTCTGAGAGTGGGGTACAGCACCAAGAGGGGCTCTGGCAGACCCCCACATACTGCCCTGGCCCAGCTAAAAACCCATAATACTTACTTGGACTTCAAAATCCATGTTCTCCAAAAATTTCTGGTTCATTGTCTCTGCAAATTTCTTGATGGCTCTCAAGAACACCCTAAAAAGGAAAAGCAGGGGTACAGATAAATGAATGTAAGCTCTGGCAGCCAATACCCAGCGTGGTGGAAGCACAGGTGGCACTGACCACACTGGGAGCATCACACGTGAGCACAGCAGGTGACAGCCTTTACAGGGGCACAGGATTTATAGTGTTACCCATAAAAAAAATTACACAATTGTCAAAAAGTTCCTCGTTCTCTGTTGGCAAAGTCAGACAATAGAATTTTGTTTCCTCTGCTGCACACTCCGCTGCCTTCCTGGGAAAACAGAGAGCAATTCCTTGAAGCCCAGTGTTACCTTCTGCCAACCCCAAACCATCCACGAGGGTGGCATTGCCTCCTCTGGGGGTTTGACAGCTGGAACAGCTCCTGTGCTCACGTCATTGGTTAGGAGCTGCCACTGCACTTTTGCTACTTCAGAGATATTAAGAGCAGTTTTTCAGCTTCCTTATAGGTGGGGAGGGCAGGACAACACCTCTGCCCACCATCCTCCCCAGGCTGATTATAAAAAACATTTAAAACAGTGAAAATACACATTAAAAATATTATACAGTTACTTCTTCCAAGAGTTTGAGCATGAACATTACCCTTCCAGCCTGAAAAGCAGCACCTATTTAAGCTCTTGATGAATGTAGCATGATTAAGTCATGTTTCTAAAGCTAATTTCTTTGTCTGACTTCCCAGCACGGGACACTCGTAAAACAAAAATCAATTGTGTCTTTAAATATTTATAAAGTTTATTTAAATAATTCAGTTGTTTTCAAAATTGTAAATTGACTGAAAGTGATCATTTGCCTCCGCTTCATGGGTAAATTTTTTAAAGCTATTAAGAGGAAATATTTCTATGGAAAACACAGTAGGGGCAAACAGAAAGGTGAACACAAGGGAAAACCAATCCTAATTGTTCAAATACAATGATTGGCTCTCAACTAGATATTCCCAGGCAGGAAAAAGACCTAATAGTTGTAACAGCCAGAAATTCCCACCATCTCAGTGATTAGTAACATCAGAGAAAGCAATAATTCAATAATTAGGATTATCAGCAAAAGATTAAGAACCACAGGATATCCACATGTGACTGTCACAGAAATACTGTGTCCTGCTGGAGTCTCTGTGGTGTTTGGTGTTCCATCTCAAAATAAACAAATAGAAAAAGAAACAGGAGAGAAGAAAACAAGCAAATAAATGTGACACAGAAATGACCCTCAGTCAGGGGACATGGCGTGACTGAGGAGGGAGGTGAGAGGATCTATAAAATCGAAAGCACTGTGGAGATGAGAGGCTGAGTGCTCACAGCTTCTCAGAGAAGCATCAGAGAGCACTGAACACAACCAGAATGTGCATCCAAAATAAACAAACTCATGTTCTGTGTTAAGCTTGCTCAACTCTGCAGCTCCTTGCTATGGGATGCTGCGAATGCCTGCATTTTACACTGGCTCAGAAGTGATTAGACACATCAAAGGCTAAACTGCAGGGAGGACAATTAAATGCCATTGGTCACTGGAGGCTGGTAGAACACAGCCAACAAGCTCTGTTGTTGCACTGCTCCCCTGGCAGCTGTCTGTGAGCCACTGGAGAAACAGAACAGTCAGGGAAAGGAGTTTTAGTCTCATCACACAAAAAAAATATCGTAGGGGCTAAATTCAGTTTCTTAATGAAGGGAATAAAACAAAAGTTCAGGTTTTGGCAGGCTTCCGACAGGGAATCCCACTTCAGCACTGAGCAACCACCCAAAGGAGCTCCCTGCTTCATTAGAGCAGTGACTGGCTGGAGTGAAATCCCTTGTTGTGCGTGAGGTTCTCCAGGAGGAAAATATTCTTTGTGTAAACCTAAAGAAGAATTTCTGTCCAGCAGTGTAACGTTCCCCCGTACTGCTGATGTGATCAAGGAAATTAAGTGACTATGCATGCTGTCACAGCTTGCCAAGTCCTTTTTGTTAAGGTGACCAGGGGGGTGCTGCAGGAGCTGTGGCAGGGGGAGGTAACAGAGCTCTGATGGTGCTGTGTCACTCCACAGCATCACCCCACACACTCAGCTGAGCCTCCTCCCTGTGCTCCAGGGCATTCTCTGATCTCATCTCCCAGCACTGGCTCAGCTGATCTTGCCAGCTGAATTAAGGGGCTGATTTGTGAAAAGCCAAGAGTCATCGAATCTCCTCCAGTTCAAGAAATCTAATTTTGCTCAGTGCTGCCCTTGCAGGCTATCCCTGCCCTGCTGAACACCCCGTGCACGCTCACTGCCATTGCCAGGCTGTTGTACTTGCTCTGCCACCTTTATGTGATCAACTCCTAAATGTGATCCCCGCTGAAAGCTGTCCCACACTGCCCACAAGAAAATAAACACATTCTTCCCTAATGCTGCACTCACATGGGGACATTTATCTCCTCAAAGCTGCCTGATACTTGACACAAACAGTTTAAGATGTTGCAAAGAAAGGGGATTCTAAAAGAGTGATTTATTCTAGGCAGCACAAAACCCCACACAGCTCAGCAGAATCACAGACGTGTTATTCTGTGTCATCATCATCATTATTCTTCTGAACAGGGGTTTCAGGTCAAGGCCTTCTTTTCAGTGTTGTGTCTTTTCTGTTGCTCTGTACTGCTCTAGACCCTTTGATTTACAAAGTTTATTCCTTGACAACCCACATAAACAACTTCTTGAGCTTCAGCTGCTCAGAGAGGGGCATTTCCCTTCACTCAGAGTTTTTAGTTGGAGTAGGTGGGGGTATCCTCCATTTCTGAGGCTTTCCCCCCCCCACATTCTGTGCATTTCCACACTACTCCAGCACCATGGTGAAACACATCACCTAAATATCCAGTTCAGGCAGACTCTGGTATAATCTGGTGCTAATACTTTTTCTTGCAATAACAAAAAATCCCACACTTCTCGGTACTTTACTCTTTAAATAGAAATATCATGCAAGATACAGTAGAAACTGTATCTTATAGCTTAACACACATGAAATTTATTAGTGCAAATCTATTTCATAATATGGGCATATTACTGTGTGTAATAATAAAAAAAATGGTGAAGAACTTGTGGTTTACTTTTAGCCATACAGAAAAAGCCTCAAGGACACCTACGAAATACTGATGTATTTAATGCCCAGTAGAAATTGTGGAAAATATTAAAAATATTTACAGGATTCTATACAACATAATTATATGTTAGCTGTCTTCTGGAAATATCCCTTTCGCTCTCACAAATATTTTTATCTGACAGACTGGAATGACACATTTTCAGGGAGCATGCAGTATTTCCAGGCTGTCAAGTTCCAAATATTTTCATGCATTTGTGTTTTGCCTAAAGGGTGTATCTATTCCTGTCATTGGAAGTTACTTAGGCATTAGGTCTGAAGGCTGTTCCTGGCTCCTGCCAGTGCCGTGTCCCCTGCCCCAACGATTTCACTGCCCTGCCTCAGTCTCCCCTTCCACCAAAAAGGAGCATTAATTAAATACCCACAAATATGAAACTAAACAGGCACTGCTAAAACAGTTTGATATTTGGATGAAAACAAGAGAAAATAGAGTTCTAAACACTAATCTTTAAAGACTTGAATTAAATTGTCTCGTTTTCCATTAATTTTAATTAAACAATAACTTTTCTACGGTCACTACAGAATTAATTTCTCATCACTTTAAATAATTGTGATCTAAAATTGCTGGAATTCTTTACCCACAATAACGTCTGTGATATTTCCTGAGTTTATGAGGATTGATGCTTCTAATGCACAACTCATATAAAAGTCTTGGACCTGAAGATTTATGGAAGATCTTCAAAGTCCAAAGTCTCTGTGCCAAGTCTGGGTATAAAAATGCAGGGTTCTGGCTTAGGACAGTAACAAAATTGCCATGGTTCAACTGCTCCTGTTTCCTCAGTCTGAATTTCCTGCTGCTGCTTTACTTTATTGTATTGTCAGAGACATTTGTTAAAAATGTCAGCTGAAAGGAGAGCCCAAAGAATCGAATCCTGTGCAGCTGTACTCAGTTTCACACACTCAGATGTCTGTTCTAAACAGGAGAGAACCATACCTTAAGTAACACAGAGAAAAAATTTAAGACAGACAAAACTGAAAATTCATGTCACCCTAAGATAAAGATTTGATTTCAAGCTGATTCTCCCTCGAAATAAAACAAAGGGACTGAGATGGAGCAAGGAAAGAACTCTGCATTCATAAACAACGTATTAATCAAAGTAGGATTTCAAGGCTATTTCTCAGAAGATGATGATTTTGTCTTACAGTAAAATAGGTCTGCACATTGTCCAGGTTTTTGAAGTGTAAATAGGTAATAAACCTAAAATTCAGATCTGCAACTCCAAGTTATTTTTAGCCAGCTAGTTAGAATTGTTACATCAGCTTCTTGCAACATAAAACAGAGAGGATTTAATAAAACAAACAAAAAACCAAACAACAACATCCCCCTCAAAAAATCCAAACAAACAAAACTTTAAATTCACATTGACTGTTCTTAGGTGGCTTTGCAAAACCTGGCCTTTTTCTGCACCTTATTCCAAACAAAGAACACTTCTGGGTCCACAACATTGTTTTGGGGAAGGTGCATAAATCAGATACAGCATTAGAAACATTTCCAAAACAATGAATAGACCTTTCCTCAGACTCTTCACGTGAATTCTCTTAAAGCAGTGCCCAACTGCAGTGAGATGCTCTTCAGTGTCTTTTCAGGTTCACATGACTCTGAAATTTGGGAGTTCACTGCTTCAGCTCTGAGATGAGTAACGCAGATAGTGAGGTGAAGGCTGAATAAATTCACGCAGGTATTTATGAGCACCAACTCAAACTCGTGCTTGCTATGCTTCCTCAAGCCGTGACTGCACTGATGCAATGACAGGTGGAAAAAAAGGATCAAGTACAAACTTCTACTGGATAACCAGACACAGAAAAATAAAGTTTAAAAGAGTGTATTTTCTGTGTTGTGAAAACTTACTGAAAGAAACCATTAAAATGATGGCATATATGGGGTTTTTAAAGTCATGTCTAAAAACCAGTGAAGGCACAGACAGTTTTTACAATTCAGAACTTCCCACAAACCCTAACTGCTTTTCCTTCAGAGGGTTTGGTCCAGAAATTCAAGTCAGAAGGAGTTACATTAACTGCTGTGGTTTTTGTATCCCCCAAACTGATCAATCAGCACTTTCATCAGTGAATTGTCTACTTGAACAGATGAGGAACATGAGGGAAGTTCTTGCAAACCCTGGAGGATTATTTTTAAAGGTCTTTTCTGAGTTCTGATAGACAAGATTTGGCCATTATGCCAATCCTATGAAATCTGGAGCAGGTAATAGCAGAGCCAAAATAATACTCATACATAATTTAAATCGACTTCTTAGTATCATGCTCAGAAAACGTTGTGCAGAAGACACCTGATGGGTATTGCAACATAAAGCAAATACAGGGGAAAAGCAGCTGAAATCAAATGATTCTCCTGTAGGCTTCTGTCACCTTTTCCTTGTTGCATGCAGAGCACGCAGAAGAAGGCACGTTAGAGAATGAGAAGATTCAAAGAGTGGGTCAGACTCACACCCCAAAGCTGATCATTGTCAAGGACTGAAACAGTGAATGGCAACTTTAAACTGATGCTGGAAAGTACAAAACACACAGAAGAGAGACCAGACCAGCAATCAGTGTGACAGGAGAGACTAAAGCACACATGTACTACAGGTGAAAAGATAATAACAAAAATCTTCACAAAGCAACAGCAGAAATTATCTCCTAATAACAAGGCAATCAGTGATTCAGAAAGGAAGGGCAATGCAAGATGGAAACAATATTTAAAAACCTTGTGGCTACATGAAACCTAGTTATGAAGAGCACAATAATGGTAACACTTGGGAAGAAATCCACTTCCATGGTAACTGGAAAAATATGGCCAGTGGCACAAAGAAAGGAGGATAATTTCATCATATTTCTCTCTTGTGTCAACTCAGCTTCACCACAGACTGAAGAATAATTTCTCGAACCATTCATACTGAATTTTAATGATAAAGCAACTGCCATGTTTCTAAATTCTTTCCCAATATTTGAGTGTAGCTAAACACCATGGTCAGAAAGCAACTGCTTCCAAATGGCTGCTCTTGTCTCAATTATAATATTGGGATTTGTCTCCATTATATGCTGGTTTTATCCTTATTAGCATTATTTGAAAATTTACATTGAACAGCTATGCCAAGCATCCAGAACACTGCATGTATAATGTGTCAGAGTTACTTTGACAGCAGCACCAAAGAACTCCCAGAGAAAGACAGGAATGTGCAGTGCCCTTGTGCCAGACAAGCCAAGTTTCCATGTGAGACCCTTGACTTGGCCAACAGGCTCTTTGCATGTAGCTTTTCCTTCTGCATCTACCCAAAACATGCTTTAAACACTGCGTAGATCTCATTTAGGAACCAAAATACATTTTCAAGGTCACATATTAGGTGGATATTTTATTCCAAACTCCTGGAAATGGGATGTTTTGAATGCTTTAAGAAACTTCATAGTTTGAAAATAAAGTGTATAAAGAGCTGCCAGAATGGGCTCTAAGTAAATCAGCTTGAGAGGTTGCAGTAGTTCACTACTTTCAGTTATTTTGCTTATATTATTTCTTCTCACTTCTGTCTGCTTTACTTTTTTGTGCATTCCAGACAATTTTTTTGCATCGTAGAAATATTCTGAATTAATGAAGAAATTAACAATCACATGCTGGTTTTAGTGCTAGATCAAGAGTGGGAATCAGACACAAAGCTGAAACCCAGTTCTTAAAGATGAATGCAATGTCTTAATGTGGTTGTGTCAGGATGTCACACACTGATATACTCCCACAGCCTTCACTTTTGAAAGAAGTTTGAATTGATATTGTGAAATTACTTCTCCATTCTCCCACTGATTTTCACTGCATTGAACCAGCAGATTATGAATTTTAAAAGAGATGATTATGCAGCAAATACATAATACACCAGCAGGGTTATTTTGTGATGCTTCTGGTGAAAAATATGAAAATTAACTGTTCAAAATAATGTTAAATCCAAGGAAATTGCACATATTTTATTTCATGAAAATCTCTAATTATATGAAGTTCTGGTCAAAGTTGCTCAGAAAGGGGAACACAGAAAGACTGCTCAATTGCACTTACAACTGATAAAAATTATGAATATTGAATTTTCAGTCTTCTCTGTAGTGACAACAGTTTATGTGGGTAATCTCTTCAACGTTTTTTACTCATTTGCATATATTCTACAGAGGGGAAAACACTCCTTGTTGTCTTAATCCCCAGGTGTTTTATTAAAATTAAAATACTTGAAAGCCTACAAAAGTATTTTTTATAACAGGCCACATAGCAAAGAACCTTACAGATTTCTGTCTGCAAGTCGAAGTTGTATCTAGGAAAGTAACAGTTCATCTCACTGACTTTCTGACAACATCAAATTACCAAGATTTCTTTTGTGTTGAGTTGTTCTCTCCACTGAGGACTTTTCTTTTCGTTCAGAGAGCCCGTAGCCTAGGAGTGTGAGCATCCCAGCAGCTGGTACCAGGAAAGACGAGACACTGTGCAGTGGGAGTGGGAATGGGATCTCTCCCTGCATGTTTTCCCTCTGCATTTTAGATTAAATACTAAATCAATGACTGCAGTTAAACCCTACCAGGCATCCACTCTGTACCATGACCACGATGGGCAACTGCCTCTCTTGCTGAGCAGATTATCTGCTGCAGCCACAACATAATTCAGTGCTTAGGTTCGTGGTGAAGAGATAATTCCTCAGCATGGATAACAACCAGCAAGGAGCAGAGCTGGTGCAGAACAAGCACCTTGTGTTTGCTGCTGGGAGGGTGCAGCTGGTGGAAGGGCAGGGTGGCGTTGGCACAGGCAGGGTGGAGGTGACCCTGTGTGCCAGGCTTGGAGCTGCCACAGCTGGAAGTGGAACTGTCCTTGGGAGCAAAGGCACAGCCCACAGGGAAACAACTCCCTCTGCTCTCACCTGCCTCACCCACTGCCCCAGGACTCACCCAGGGTTAGCTCTGCCTGCTTACTAACACTGACTTCTGTAGAGACTGAGAAAGATGAGGAAACAGAGGAGCCTGGATTTGATGGAGAGGAGACACAAGTTTGAGAACACTGAGGCACTGTGTACCAAATACCCCAGCACGGAAATAATAAAGAAATAAATTTCCCTCTGAAAGGGACTTTTTATTAATAGGGAAACTGCATTTCAGCAAGGACAATTTTAGTCTTACAGCAAAACCAAACTGTCCAAGGTCACATCCTCTCACTGTACACAATTAAATCAATGACTAAACAGTAACATTTGTTTGCACTTGTTATAACACCTTATTTACCCTTTTCTGCAACTGTGCATAAAAGAATATTTTCATTAGACATTTATACTTGTTGCTCAGAATATTTTTTCTACATTAAAATTACAAAGTTCTGCAATATGCCATCAGCCTGTGTATAAATGTATTCTGCTCCCCTGAAAATTCAAGCCCTTAAAAAACAACTGCATTTCTATAAGAAGATGTTTAAATCAGTCAAAAGTTGCAGAGGAAAACAAGATCAAAGAAAAGAGTTACTTGTATGCAGCAGATCAGCCCTCTAAATTCTGCCTTATTTGCACAAAATAAACCATAACACCATCATCCAACCTCAGTTACATAAACAAATCAGCTTCCAGGGTAAAACTAACCTAAACTCTTCATTTGGGGGTTGGTTTGCGTTTTTCGTTTGTTTTTTAAATATGACAAGCTTTTATTTCCACCAACAGATACATGGAAGACTGAGAAGCAGTTCAAATATTTCAATTGATTTGAGGTTTTTCTCCCTTCCAGCTTGAGTTGATTGAATCCCAGAACGGTTTGGGTAGGAGGGGACCTTAAAGCTCATCTCGTTCCACCCCCTGCCGTGGGCAGTGACACCTTCCACTCGACCAAGTTGCTCCAAGCCCTGTCCAGCCTGGTCTTGGACACTTATTCCAAGGCTGTGTTCAGGAACATGCATACATATGTGGAAAACAAGTTTTTCAGAAGCCACAGAGCCATTCTGTGATGATCTATGAAAAGAAAAAAACCAAAAAAACCCCAACAAAACCCAGGCCTGGAATCCCTACTGTCCTCCTCTTGAACAGAAGTCCCAGCTGTGCCTTGCTTGGCACCAAAGAGGAATTTGTTCTGCCTCCCTGTGCTGCGTGGCCAGGACCAGGACCCCAAGAGCACCCACAGCCCCGGCAGGCTGAGAGCTGCTGAGGTGCCTGGGGCTGCAGGTGACACTGGTTTGAAACCCCAGTGAGCTTTGGCTGAATTAATACCACTGCTCCAAGTGTGAGCTCCACGAGAACCACGTCTGGAGGGTGTTACAAAGCAGTTCATCAGCAAGCAAGCTGCTATTTTTAGTATGTAAAATGAAAGAAAATTGACAACCATTCCAGCTCTTTTGCCAAATACCTGCAGCGCTAAACCTTTCAAGTTAGACTTGAAAAGCGCTGGGGAAGACCTGACTCTGACAGATGTCTGAAAACACTCAGGTACACAGGTAATGAAAACATATTTTAGAAAAAGCCAAACTACTGGTGTTAGGAAATACCCTACAGTGTTATCTCACAGGAGCTTTTTCAGCCAGTAGGATCTGACCTTGAAACGTGCCGGTGGAACACTGTTTCCATTTATTTTTAAATACCTTAATATAATGTGAGCAAGGTTCAAAAAACAACCCAAATGGACGTGCAAACAATCAAAGTGCTCACTAAGCCACTTCAGACTGGACACCAACCAAACTGATCCCAGGTACTAATTGTGATAAGATCAAATACTTTCAGGCTGCCTGTGAGGAATTACCATTTCAAAGCCCGGAGGACAAGGGAAGGGATGTGAACACTTTCCCTGTAGTTGCTAACCCTGCTAACTGTTCCTTTTACTCAGCGAATCTGACTCCCCATGCACTTCATGTTGACAATAAGGTACATGAATTTCCTGGGAGAAATTATATTCCTCTAAATTAAAATTATGAACAGCTGAAAGATAAACAGACTATGTGGTATTACCTAAACCAGCTAAGCATTTCCCCACAAACGCCATGTACTTAGGAATTACTGCTTTTAATAAGTTAATAGCCAATATCTAAGTGTCATGAGTGGAATAAAGTGCACATACAAGCAGTAGTAACTAATAAGAAGAATGCAGTAAGCAACTTTAATTAGAACAAAAGTTAATTAAATCCACCATGGAGGATCACAAAAATAACTCAGATGTTATATCCTCACAGCCTAACATGATGATGTTACTATTTCCCAAAGCGTTCTGCCCTACCTAGCATGCCATAAAAAAAGTGTTCCTTCCATCCAGCTGTTAATGGAAGGGGGAAAAAACAGGAAAAAGAAAAGTATTTAATTTCCCTTTTTCATTCTGTGTTGCTCATTGAATGCTGCCTGTCCAGTGGGACCAGTGCACAGCCTCTGCCTCCTTCAAATGTACTTTGGGAGCCCGAGATGCTTGGGAAGCAAAGAGCACATTGTTGAGTTAAATCACTCCATCCTGATACAGGCAAAGCTTGATAAGTAAGTTTGATCAATTAAGCTTCTACTCCCATTCTTTCAACTCATTCACCAGAGTTTCTCCTGGACAGGAATGTGCCCTTTCTCCCTTTCTTTGGACCCTGCAAGAAGTCATTCCCTCATTGTTTGCTCCCACCCATGCTAGACATCAAATTTTAGCTGAAATATCTCTGATACAATGCAGGCACTGGCTGTCTTCTCTTCCATGTGACAGGAATTGGAGTGGCCTGCTCGGCAAACAGGACCAGCCCTGCAGTGCTGGTGCTGCTCTTCCCTTTCCTCTGCTCTCTGTAAATGCACTCATTTCACGTCTCTGTGCTGCAGTTCCTCCTACAGCAAAACTCCTCCAATTCCCACTTCCCTTGCAACTACAAAACACACACGATCCTGCAGCAGAGACTGCCAGGCTTTGCTGCACACCCAGAGGGCACCAGTGCCACCAGTGCCACCAGCTGCCTGCTGCCAATGGCCAGCTCACAGCACACAGCCCAGATGTGCCCCACAGCCCTCACCAGGCTCCTGGCAAGTGCAGAAAGGGGAGACTCGAGGTAAAACACTTCCTCCAGGGAACAAAAAGCCTGCATGGAGCCTCCTGTTCACAACAGGGGTATTAAGAAAGCAAAACTTGCACTGTGCTGATATTTTTTCTGTTTGGTTTGTTGGGGTTTTGTTTTCATTTCCTTTTCTTCTCTCAGTGTTATTGTAAGAGACCTAAGCCTGATCCCCTGTGACTTTTTCGCTGCTACTTTTCTGGTTTGTGGTAAAGAACGTCAACAAGACAAATCTAGAAACTAAATTAGTCTTCAATTGATTTGGTAGAACATCCATTCCCTCAAAAAACCCCCCAAAACTCAAAGGAAAAACCAGAACCAAATTTCTATAAACACTGATAAAAATCCTCCCTCCCAGTTGTTGATATAACATAAAATTAAGACATAAAGTAAGATCAATAACTCATTTCCTTATGCATTCCAGAGAACAGCAACATAATCAAGGAGCATAAACAGTGCCAAGTCGTTTTAGGTATTCTAAACAATATTTTTAAAATGCTGACTTATTTCTTTACACAGGATGAAGCTTAGAGCAATACAACCTGCCTGGAACAACTTGTTCACAGAGTTCAGAGTCATTAGGAGGCATATGAACACATACATAGATTCCCCCAATTTTTACTGTCAGGATCTGAGGCAACAGAGACACTACCAGGTGAAGCCCCAAGCCCCAAAGACATTCTTGAAACAAGGACAGACACTCCCCACCCCCACAGAACAAAATAATCCTGTATTTGGGGATAATGCAGGTGCTAACAGCATTTTCTAGGTAAGGGAAACAGTTTTGCATATGAAAGGTTTGATGTGCTGACATGTGCCAGATGATTGCAGGTACGAAAAAACTGATATTTTTTAGAGTCATTCTTGTTACATTAAAACTAATTGCAATCACAGCAGCAGCACCATCAGAATGTGCAAGGAGTCAGATTTTACCTTATAGGCCAAAGACTGGTTTGGACAGAAGACCAAGAGGGATGAAACTGCTGGAAAGTGCAAAATATTACCTGGATTTGCACATCCACCAGCACATCTGTACCTGCCCACCTCAGAAGAGGGGTCAAGGATCCCTCTGCATGTTCATTAATGTCCATGAGTGACAAAGTGAGGCTTGGGCACCTGACTAGAGCCATCACTACCCACTAGAACAAAATCGTCACTTTTGAATCATGGAATGCAAAAAAAGCCCAAAACAAGCTTTTCATTTAATATCATTCCATTCAAATCCTAGATTAAAATGCATCCAGTATCAAAATCTGATATCACAAAGCTGTAAATTTTATTGACAAATCTCTTCCTCAAGACTGAGCACTCTCAGGAGATGATCAAGTTTATTGAGTATCCTCTCTCCTCTCTTTGTATATATTATAAAAGTGGAAGAATTGTATAACTGTGACATTTCAAATAAACAGCATCTGTGGAAAAAGTTCATTCAAACCTATGCATTTTTGACACCTAACTCTTAGACCAATCTCTCTGCAACTTCTAGAAAACTCAAGTGTTACCACCATGTCTACAAAACTAAAATAAAGACAGTACAGGTGACTGTAACAGAAATATTGCTTTAAAAGTGTATTCACTTCCTAATACAATCTAAACTCAAAGTGCTTCTTTGAAAACAAGAAGCCAGAATAAGTTCAGCTGTAAAGGCAACATCCAAATAAATAAAGTCAATAATTTTCCCTTTCCATTTAAAATGGACTTAAAGCACAGGTAACAAGCTATTTAATGGATGGTTTCAGGTGACTTTCTTGGCATTCCCCAGACTGGAATGACAAAGTAATCCTAGACTGCACTGAAAAATGTCTTGTGAGATATGAAACGAGTCAGTCAGCACAAGCACACAGAGCAGAGCCCTGCCTGCAGCCCCTCCGTACCTGTTCTGCACCATGCTCATGGCCATCCAGTCCGAGGGGTAAACGTTCTTCCCAATGAGATCTTTGAACATGATGAACGTTTCCATCAAGAAGTCCTGGAACAACAAACTGCAGTCAGGCAGGGGCTGTGTAACACACACTCTGAAGTGTTTCTGCTGTGATTAATTGGCCAGGATGGAGGGCTCCACTTTGCTCCCAGTGAAGGACCCCTGGTGATATCAGTAAACCTGAGACTGGAGCCAAAGTCCTGTAGAACAGCAGTCTCAGATTCCAAATGGAAGCTAAAAGCCATAGCATTGAAGTCATTGTGCAGGGCTCTTAGGAAAATAGAAGGCATAAATGAATGGACGGAAAAAGTTGTAGTGCTTTGGAGTAAAGTTGATTTTTTTTTTTGGGTGTGAATTAGGAAAACAGTTTCACTATGCAAAGAATGAATAGATTTGAAAAATACAGGATTTTTATTTTAGTCCATTTAGTCCACTTTTTAAAATTTCAGTTATGGTACCACTCTGACTTTAAGAAAGGAAGGAAAGTGGTCAGTTCTTAACAAGTGCAGATATTGCTTCTATGGACTAACTGCAGATGGTGCAATCCAAACCTTTGCCACTACCCTGACTTACCTGAGAGCTACACCAGGAGTGCAAAAGGACAGACACACAACTGTGGAAACCTTCTGGCACAAGCTATGATGTACCTGAACTACCATTTAATTATGCCAGAAACAATTGCAATAAAAGGATGCACTACAAGAACAGGGCATTTATTGCATTTAGCTTGCAATGTTATCTGCACCAGGAGTAGACTCAATACTGAAAATGAAAGTGGAAATAGATCACCACATGTGAAGTGGGGAGGGAATGTTCATCTGGTTGAGGATAAGTTTTGCTGTTGCTTTGTTGTGGATTTATTCTTTTTCTTTTCCCCTTCCTCCAAAGAGTACAGGACAAAGATCTCATTGCTTATTCTGGATCATTACATCACCACCTCAATGCCAGGATCAACAGAGACATTTGTGCCTTTCCAAATCTTGGATTACAATCTTGTCCAGTGCCACTATCAGAAGCGGGAGGCAGTGCAGTAACACAGAGACGAAAAATGCACAGAAACAGAATTCATTCCAGGAAGAATCACACAAGAAACTCGTGATTTTTCACAGGACATCAAATGCTTGCAACTACCAACTCCATGATCACTTAGTACTCACCACTAGTTCTGAACTTGTCTGGAAGGTTTCAATGTACACTGAGTAATGCTGGTCACTCATCTGGTTTAGGATGGCTGTCATGCACGCCACAAAATGACTCTGAAAGCAAAGCAAGCAGAATCAACACATGTGGATTACTGAAGATATTGGATTGTACTCTTTCTAAAAGTGAAGCTCGCAAAATGCTTGATAAATCCCTTTATATATGTAGAAATAAATAATATCCAACCTTTTGCAAGCCCAGATGAAAGAAATGAACTGAGAACTCCAGAAGGGTTATTTAAAAGCTGCCTTGGCAAGGGACAGGCTCTTGTGAGAAAGCTGCATCATTAATGAGACACCACAAGGAAACACACAGAGTGACAAGAAAACTTCATATATAAAGTACAACTCAATATCATCTTAAGACTCCTAAAAGGCACATGATGTTCCCTAGGATTCTTCCATTAGGAATCCATAGGAAGAAAATATATTAGAATCAAAAATTTCTAATAATTCTATTATTCACAGGGAGAAATAGTGCAAGAAATGCTTTTTTAAAACATTCTGCAGGTGTTTAAGCAGGTATTACAGAATTCTCACACTTCTATAGAGCATTATGACCTTCATATCTCAAAACTTCTTTCAAACTTCTCCAAAAGGAAGCATTTTATCTTTCTCAATTCCTAAAGACAAAACGCTGAAACACAACGTGATTTCCAGTATTGGGTTTTCATTGTAAGTTACTGAAAGTCACCAAGACGTTTCTTTCCCAAGCAACAATAGCGAGTTTAACGATTTTCAGTTTTCCTTTAAGACCGCGAAGACCCCTCCTTATTGATTCCTTTTAATTGGCGGATGTTTTAATTATCGTTTTCAAAGCGAGCCTGCTTTCAATGCTTCGATTTTATTTGAACAACAACATTGACCAGCATGCAAAATAATTCTCTAGATTTCCATGGGTATTTCCACTGTCCTGGCTCAGAGACTGCCCAGAACCGGACACCCAGGGGGTGCTGCTCAGTTTCTGGGTTTCACTCGGGCTCCCTTGGCCCCGCTGTTACATCAGAGGCAGAGAATTCCCGAGCCCCGGCTGCTCTGTCGCACCCAACCATTTTGTCCCCATTCCAGAGCAGGGAACGTCCCTGCCTCGGCTGCTGCCTGTGACCACTAGAGGTCTTGTTCTTCCCCGCACGAGCAGTGTTCGCTTCGTGCTGCCGGGGCTTTATTTATTTATTCCTACGTGAGCAGACCCGGCACACTTCTTGCATACAAACAGTGAAATTACAACCTAAAGGAGCTATCGTACCTTCTTGTGGAGTAAGCTCAGTGCTAGTGAGAGCCTTGCCTACTTTTTAAGGCTAAGAAGACTCATTTTCTGCAGGTAAACCAAAAGCTTTCAGGTAAGAAATCGTGTGTTCTCGGGTGCTGATGCTCTTCTAAAAGAAATGCTGGATTTCCTGCAGTAGTACTTCACTTTTACAGTTCTGGAGCAGACAAATCTATGCTGTGGTGTTAAATGCATAGCTGAAAGGAATAATGAATTGCAAAAAATTCAGTACTGAAATTGTGTGGGGGTTTTCTTCTCATGTCTTGATTTTGAAAAAAGATTACTGACAGAAGTTAGAGAATTGACACGAAAAGCAGCTCGTATTTTTAGTAGTTAAGCATTCACCACTGAATGCCTTTCTAGACTCAAATCATCGCTGCTTGAAATAAGCAGCATTTCTTCACAAGCATTGAATAGATGTATTATGATGCTTAAGGGCATAAAGACTTTAAGAAGGTTATTTCTTTTGTTAAACCCAACTTCAAAAATGTGTCTAGCTATGTCTGTGATTATGTACAGCACAAATGCCTTAGTGACTGTGTATGGGGATTTTAAAATTAACAGATGATATGCCTTGAAAAGAGCCATAAGCAAAGATCACTTCTTGCTCTCCAGGACCTCGCTCCAGACCTGTCAAATTCACATCAGTTGGACTGAATGATGATAAAATAGGTGACAGTAAAGCTGGTTTGCTACAAAAACTTCCTCCATCCTTTCCATGTAACTGTAAAGCAGGAAAACACAAATAATGTTTGATCTTTAATCATTTTCTTGCCAGCAATCTCAACTATCAGAAATCATCTGCTAGCATCTTTATAGGTTTAAAGCTTGCCCCTCCCTCCTAATCCCCAAATGGCAGCAATAAATATTCGCTTCTCAGAGGCAGCCTCGGATCTCTGAAGCACCCCTGCTGTTCTCACTGGCAGAACTTAAGGATAATACAGAGCTTTACACAGCTGTGATCAAACCTGCAAATATCTCTCTGTATTCACTGAAATTCTCCTCTGGGGTTTAAGTGCATCTTACTGGAACGTGCAAAGAGCATGAATTGCCTGTGACAACAGTAAGTTCTGTGCAAGAACCAGCTCTGACACAGCCTGTGTATTCATGGGATGGGCAGAAAATTCAGAATCACACAATAGTCTCTTAAAAAACTGATTTCATTAAGTCAAACATTGTACATAGGGATTGAATAGCATAAAAGAGATTGTGGCAGACAAGCTGAAGTTCAGGCAGAATCCTAGCAAGTCATTTTAGCCGTGCTTAGGCTTGTTAGGGTTTAACCTGTGAATTACAGCAGAAAACATTGATTAGAACTAGGTAAAATGCATAAAAAATAAATATATCAAAGTAAACACTTGACTATTGAGACAATATGAACAGAAAGAAATAACAGAAACAACTCTGCACAACTATGACGAGATCTAATAAAATATTTCCCAACTTCAATGCATTGATTTCCTTATGAACGCAAAAGAACCCAGAACAGAAACAGTACTGAATTCTACTTTTTTAATTATCCAATTTTCTGACAGACCTTAAAAAAATGTGTAAAGAAATAAGGAAATTGATAGTATGAATGCTGCACTGCTGTCAGGAACAGGAACACGAGTGAATGAGTAGTCAAAGGAAAATAAAACAGAGGAGAAAATGTCCAGGAAACATTCAAATTCTCTGTTCACTTAATCCCCCACCCCTAATTAAGACCATATTTAAATGAACTCAAGCGCTGGCTTTAGTATAAACACTGCAAAGTAGTGGGTAAGGTAAAAGAAATGTTGTTTCAGTTGAGTATATACGAAGTACATCAACAGGAATTGCAGAGTTATTCTGTCAAACAAGCAGGGCTTCCTTAGGTCAAGCAGGAAGATGTGGAATCTCTTGCACTGCTGAAAAAGTGCAGGTTAGCTGTGGATGCAACCATGCACAGGGAAAGAAGCAGCTGAGGAACATCAGGATCATATGAATAAGATGACAAACTTCAACACCTAGCAACTAAACCCCAGCACACTTTATAATAGCAGATGGTGACAGGTTGCCGTAGTAACTTCAGATAGAGCAGCAGCTCAAGGATGAGGCAAATGCACTGGAAAAACAACAGAAATAACAGGGAATGAAGCTACATTTTGATCTAACCTAGTAGAAGTGTTTCCGTGGCTGCAGGGTAGGCAATCCTCATGCAGATGCACTTCTGGGAGGACCCAGGAGGATATTTATTTAATGTAGGCACTTAAGTAGATTTACCCTCATTAACAGAGCACTTTACCAACACAGAGCCCGAGTGTAAACACAGAACCACATGGACTTGCTCATTTTGCTCACCCTCACAAGCAGGGTGAGGTGAGGGGACTCTGCAGCATCCCCACAATCTGTGACCCCACACTCACTGAGGATGGTTTATGTTTGATTAACACACGGCTTTCTGTATTGGGCAAAGAAACTTCTTCAAACAACCCAACGTTTTTGTGGTGTTTGCAGCAATCATAGCTAAGGTTTAATTCCGAACTCCCTTTTAGGATAAGCCAGAAGTTTCAAAATTCATTGCACGTTAGGAACAGTAACTGCAAAAATAACACACATCAAGAGAGTGACCAAGGACTTCTGTTGGCCAAAGAGTTCTCTCTGTTTAGGTTGGGTTTTTTTTTTTGTTCAGAAATAAGTACAAACATCTTTCTGTAGGACAAGTGATAAATATGTCATCTTGAGCATAATCAAAGAAAAACTAACCAATCAACAATTTTAATCAAGTGTTCAAAATCATCAATATTTATGTTGTACCACAAGCCTGTTACTGAGAAGGTCTGCAAAAACACAGTCTTCACAGAACCATTGAGTCATCACAGCTGTTCAGTGTCATGAGCTGAAGAACAACACAATTACAAGTATGGAAGATGCTCAGTGATGCCACAAGGAACCACAGTAGCTTGAAGCCACAGTTCCTCAGAAAACCTCATTAAACCTTGAGAACTGTGGCATATGTAGGGGTTGAAACAAACATCTTGATCATATTATGCAAATACTAAACAATACCAGTCTGAAAGGAAAAATAAGCAGAATTTCAAGTGAATTGCTAATGCAGTAGTTCTGTTTCTCTCCAGAAATAGATGTCCCTGCCAATGCATGTGCAGTTCTAAAATGTACAGTTTCTAGCTGGAAAGGCACAAATACATAAACATTAGGACAGGCTGCTATGCAACAACCTCGAGCATTCATCACGTGTGAGATGGGGAACAGCTCCCAATCCATACAGACTTGGAGCTTGCCAATGAGCACATGGTCCTAATAATTCATTTACAGCAACATTCATCTACTCTTAGTGGGTCTGAGTTTTTAATTTGCCATTTATACATTCATATACTTCATTGGTCCTGTCTCCTTGTGTTTTATAGCTGGCTGAGCAGCATCCTGCTTCTGCATCTCACTGACAGCCTTGGGTTTCTGACTGAAAACATGCTGGGCTGCTTTAGCTTGTTCTACCATTTCCTTTACATTCACAAGATTTAGCTAAAAGGATGTACAACTATAAAAGCAGCAGACTACCAGGTAGAATAATACAGAACAATTTTGTAACACAATGAGAGAGCGACAGCAGCTGCTCTGTGTGATTTTAAGATACAAGTTAGACAAAGAAAACAATTTCAGTATTACTTCATTTAAGACTTTTCCATATATAGATAAAAGCAGTAAAATAATGGTTCATGGTAGGGCATAAAAGTTGCTTGATTTTCATGGAATATATCCTTTACTATCCATTTTTGTGGGGGTATATTTTTAACTTTGTACTGATTTTCCAGCAATATTCCAAAAAATAGGATTTTTCATTCTCTGTAATGTTTTTGCTGCTGCTGGGTTTTATTGTTTGGCTGGTTTTGTGCCATAAATCCACTCCAGAATTTCTGCTACTGTCTCTGCTTGAAACGAACACTCCACTGTAATTGATTTAACTTCTGCTCAAGTCTGTGTTCAAACACAGTTGTGTAATTCACTACTTTTCCTGTAATATTAACTTTGTGTTCATCTTCAAGGCATATTTACAAATAAATTATGGGTAACATTAATCAATGAGGTCAGAGGACACTGAGATGAGCTCAGCTGGTCAGAGCACGGTACTAATAATGCCCAGGTTGTGGGTTTAATACCTGTACAGGCCATTCACTAAAGAGTTGGACTTGGTGTTCCTTCTGAGTCCCTTCCAACTCAGAACATTCAGTGATTCTTCTATGGCACTGTGATTTGGAATGAGAAATCATTGCTTGGAAGCTGAACTAACGTGTCCAGAGCACAGTTAAAAAAAAAAAAAAAAAAAAAAAGAGCTGTTTCACCTCCTCACTTAAGCACTGCTGTC
This sequence comes from Orthonyx spaldingii, assembly GCA_013397795.1. Lineage (NCBI taxonomy): Eukaryota > Metazoa > Chordata > Aves > Passeriformes > Orthonychidae > Orthonyx > Orthonyx spaldingii. The sequence continues at coordinate 1,642,936 of VZTJ01001884.1, read as the reverse complement.
ACACTCCCGATCTCAGCTCTGCTCTGTCGGATGAAATCTTCCATCCTTGCCTTCAGGGATCTGTGCAGCTTCTCTTTTTATCCTCTGTAACCCACTGATTGCCTCCCAACAATCTCCTGAGCTGCTTCCCAGCCTGGTCCCACAGGCCAGAAGGAACTCCCTGCCCTGGTACATGAGCTGTCCACTGAGAAACCCCAATGTCCCGGGGCTGCCAGGCTGCTCATTTCCCTCATTTCTCATTCCAGGTGCTGTTGCACTGCCCTGATGCCACAGAACCAGATGGGCAGCCAGGAGGGCAGAGCGTGGCTCCTGCCCAGGGTCCCAGTGCACTCATTCATTCCCACGTCAGAGATGATGCAGTCACTATTCCATGGAAACAGTGGAACTGCACACAAAGTACAGGCAAAGGATGAGATTGAAAATACCACCCATGGTTTATTTCCTGTAACAAAGATTGGCCAATCTCTTCCATTTAAAAGGACTGGACACCAACTTGGGAACTCTCAGGGAGTGATGCAGGGGCTGGGGGAAGAGTTCCCTGCCCAGAGGTGCAACACTTAACAGCAGGAACCAACCCAGCCAGGACTGCAGCAGGAGAGTGCAGAGCAGAACAGAGCAGCTGCAAGGGACAGCAGCCCCGGGGTCAGAAAGAGCAGAACTGAGCAATCCACACTCTTCAAAGTGCAGTAACAGCTTTTATTGCTAAGCCATGGATTTTAAATTCACACAAGGTGAAGACGAATGTCTTGGATGATGATTCACTTCCTTAAAACTAAACAGAGCCACCTCCTGTATTCCCAGAACTAAATCACTCTATTTGATTTTGTTCTGTTCAGCTGCACTTACTGAAGGCAGAAAAATTAAATTAAATTTCAATGACTTGATCAGAGAGGAGACTAATACAATATATTTGTGAATGACTAAAACAAAGCTTTATCACAACAGTTCTGCTTAAAACTGTTGAAAGTCATATCAACCCCGAAACTTTTCTCTTACTTTTAAATTGATCTTATCAAGAAAATAGGGCCCAATAAAAATAATTTTCCAACAACTGATGTTGATTACACTAACCAATCCACCCACTGTGTTTGTTTGGGATTGATTAATAGCAGCTAGCAAGTGTTAGAACAGTTTTACTTTGTATCTGAAATATTTTTCATATTTAAATGATATCCACTAGGGGCTTTTATTAAGTTTCTAATTGTTGTGTAACAGTGGGCTCCACTTTTAAGCTTGAAAAAAATCTTGGAGTCTGGTTAGCAGAGTAAGTGGCTAAAACCAAAAGTTCATAGAAAAGCCCCAAATCTTTCTAAAACAGAGAGCTTTGCATACTGGATCTTGGGTAAGTTGTTTAATGGAAAGCATAGGGAATTCTCAGTGCAAGAAAACCCTGTGGAAACACTTGTATAAAGATGAAAGGATAAAACTCCAAAAACTACAGAATGTCCTGCTAATGGGTACTCCACAACCTACAGCCAATTATGCATCCTCCTCAGGTGTGGGTCTCTTCAAGGAATGTCATTTATGTCCCAGTTGATTTCATTTCAATTATAATGTAACATAAACAAAGAATCTTCATACTCTAATAATATACAGATAGAAATTTCCAAAATAGCATTGTCTGCATAAATTATTTGTGCATATGCTAATCTGTCTTTTTTAGGGAGATTCTAACACATTATCCCTGGGCTTTGGCAGAATAAGGAACACTCCTTTAATAACTTAGCACCAGCCTGAGAGCTGGATTTATTATAAATTTACAATAAAAGTAGAATGACGATGAGAGTTGAAACTTCTTTGAATAACTAAGTCAGGGATTATTTTAGCTCTTGGTTTCTCTTCCGTTTTTTTAAATGAGAAAAAGAAAAACCAGTCAAAAGCCTGCAAAAGGTAAAGAATTCCAGACTGCCCTGACTTAGGCTCCATCAGGGGTGTGACCGTCCCTTGGTTGCTCAATCACTGCAATCCAGGAGCCTCCGAATCCTAAATCCACAATGGGACAAGACTGAATTCCTGTTCCTGGCTGGCTGGAAAACACACCAGGATGGTAAGAGCAGCACCTCTGCTCCTTTGGCATTAAATCCCTCTGACAACAAATTATATCCTTATTCTGAAATTAAAACTTGCTTCCCAAAAACCCTCAAGCCCCCAAAACCCCCCAAATTTGGGGGTTTTCTATCCTCAGAAAAAGGGGTGAGTATGGATATAACAGCACCATGTTACAACAGGTCTTCCCAAACACAAACTGGGCTTCAAAGAGTTTTCAGCAACTTTGCAAACATGATTATCAAAATATTTTGTGGTGCCACATCATCTGATGGTCTGAACTCCTTCTGAGGATGCCAGTTGTGTGCCAAAAAGGCACTTCTTTGTCTTGCTTTACTGCCAAAATATTCAAAGCTATTTGCAGAGATTTACTTTTCCTCATCGCCAAACTAGGATTTCATTCAAACAGATTGTCTTGCTAAGCAGCCAGGGTGCCACCACCTCCTCCTGGACAGAGCAAACAGAAATGATGAGTGTAGATACATGTTAGGGAATTGCAGCCCTAGCAGGAAACAAACAAAAGCAGAATCGCACCCATATAAAAGCAAACTTGATCAATGAAAGTGCCAGAGAAATATAATTTGTTATTCCTCTGATATTTAGAGTTTGCGTCTCCTGAAGAGTCTTACAGTCTCTTATTTCCATGATTAGTCACTGCAATACAGAGTGTGTGGGAGCACCAGTACATATCCAACAACACATACAGAAAAAAGGTTATGATTACAACCATTACAACCTACACCTCCACTATATTTTCTATATTAGTGCCATCGGGTTTAATAGCAGTTTCAGGTCTGTACTACTGAAGCTGTTCATAAAAGCTTATTAGATCATGGTCTGTAGATTCACCCTTGTTATACCCCTCCACTGAAATGACACCAAAGGCCCTGTTGGTGAAGCAGGCAATTTTCTGTCTTCAGACAGAAACTAAAGTTCTATAGAGCTGAAGGGCAGAACAAGTATTTGGTAGATGCTGAACCATCACACATTCCAAAGAACTTCCAAGATATTTGAAGAGATATTTTATACCTTGATGACATCATTATGGTATGTTTTATAAACCAATTCTTTTCCCATATTAGTTAACATAAACCCTCTGAGCTGAATGTTACATTACAGCTTCCCAAACCTGGTTCTTGTGATCCATTGTGTGATTCCTGCTCAGAGACTATCCAAACTACGGCTGCAACATTATAATATTAAGGGAAGAGTCTGGGAAGCTGGAGGGACTGGAATCAAATTTTCCATTTAGATCATTATCAGTTTTCAAGGCATGTTTATTAAGAAGAAAAAAAAAAAGTATCTTGTTCTGCTCAGTTTTTGTTTTAAAGGAAGCTGCTAATATTTTATAGCTTAAAACAAGATTATCTAGATGGCAGAGCTCAGTGTCAGGAAACCAGTAATGCAGAGTATTTTTTCTTAAGCATTTCCCTTAAAAGAAAGATGTTTTTCTGACAGAATTTCTTATATTTAGAAAATACGAAAACAAAGCATTTACTGCTAGACCAAGGCCATTTGTCTTTTTTCAAATGGCTCTGTAGTCACATAAGGTAAAAGTGTCTTTTATTTGATCTCCTCTTGGTACAAGGTCTTGACCTCCAAGATTGTTAAATACAACAGACATTAAAATACTGAAATAATATTTAGCAAATAACTATAAATCATTTATATATATATAAAATATATATATATATATAAAAGCTTACAACCAAATAAGAAGAGAACAAATATTGTTCATATGTTGATACCAAATGAGTAAGGCAGTAGAGAAGGAGGAAATTTGAAACACAGGCACAGTAGTGGAGCTCCCTTACCCCTTCCAGACTATCATAAAAGTCTGACTGCCTGTGCTGCAATTAGAGAGTTCCAGGACATTAGGTTGGCCCTAGCAGGTTGTAGAGCTCAAGGCACAGATGCTCTGGAAGAACAGAGCATTCAAGCATGAACACAGGAAATCAGTAATGTAGGCACAGGGATTTGGGAGGAGACAGAAAAAGAACTTGCGCTCTGCTGAGTTGAAGAACACTATCCAGGATTTCCCAGCAGTGTGTGGGGAAGGGGTTCTTTGGTGGCAAAGAACTGGAGAATATGACTGTGCAGGACGTGGGCAGTGGGCTGGCAGAGTGGTTTGGGCTGGCCCCGGACAGCAGCTGGAAAAACCCAAACGTAGCTCTTGTTGAAATGATTTCCCTGCTGCTGGCTCCAAGGCCTGCATCAGCGGTGTTCCCCACAGCTTTGGGCACACCAGAGTTCCAAGACAAGCTAAAAGGGGAAACAGCCTGCTGTGCAAACCTGTGGAGCATCCTGGGGACACACAAAGGGCACGAAAATAAGCCTTGTTAGTCTGCTAACAGAAATCTTAATTATTGCAACAGAAATAGCTCTGAGACTGCTGTGGTTTTCTGGAAGCTCTTCACAAAACAAGTGACACCAGGATTACAAATATCTCTATCAACATATGAAACTTATCTTTTTTAAAAAGGAAAAGATGTTCCCACTGAACTAGGTCGATTCCTGTTATACAAGGATACACATGCCCTCAGGCTGCCAGTTAGACATTCCTGCCTCATAACTCTTTTTCTGGACTTAGGGGAATAACAAAGCAATCTTGACAGATTACACATGGCAACATTTCTGTGGGTTCTATCAATTTTTTAAAAGTTTTGTTGTTGTTGTTGTTGTTGTTGTTGTTTTACAAGACAAACAAACCAAACAACCCATAGAAACCTGAAACACACACCTAATTTTATGCAGCTAACACACTGTGTGATTACTCTAACCCAAGTCTCTCTAACAGTTTCTAGGTTGCCTGGCTGGCTCAGCTTTGTGGCAAGGCACTCATCTGGTTTCTTGTTTAACTTTTTCTGGAAAACATTGGGAAAACTGCATGTCCAGTCATGTCTGAAGTGAGACACAACCACACCTACGTGCTCCGTGTTTTACCTGCCTTCTTAATAACACAGGAATAACACATTTCAGTATTTTGCTTGAATCACACTGCTACTTATCCAAATTAAACCTGAAGCTATTCCCTAGGAGACCTTTTACAATGAAATTATTCTTTAAAATAAAAAACACTACGATTTTCTGAAAATAACCTCATTGCATTAAGGCAACACAGTGCTCATGAAAGGATGGAAGGAATGATGAAGGAAGGAAGGAACTTCTATAAAATTGCTGATATTTCACTAACACGCCCCAGGAGATCATCCCAGGGATACAAAAAAGAAGAAAGGTCATCTTTGTTCCTGAGACAGGGCAGGCCATATTCCATATTATGTAACTACCTCAGAGGTTGCTCTTTCCTTCTCCAACTAGAGATGATACAATCATGTAAAATACTCAATTACTTGGGCCATTCCTCATTCTTATGTTTAAAAGAGGATCAGAAAGAACAGGGAAAGCGAGTTTAAGGCAATATGCATCTGCTTATGCAATTAACTTACATATTACTTTCTGAGGACTTCACATATTTCAAAACATATGAGGATTTGAAGTTTCTATTAATTTGTACAGAATGCCGCGTGTCTTCTATCTCCTCCTGTCTTCTTTGAAATGAATTGCCCTCACTTGCAGAAAAATAACTTGAGCATACAAAAATTTCTTGAAGATACTTATTTCCATGCAGCCTTTTAGTGAGGCTTATTGCAGTTCCCAAATATAACTTCTGGACTTCTTCAAACTGCCAGTCTCAGTAAAGACTGAATAACAAAAACCCCAACACTGAGTGACAAGCAGGTGCCACACAGCTCAGGACTCTGCAGATTTATTAGATTAGATTATATCATCAATTATTAACTTCTCTGACTATCTAAATGTATCTTTGCAAGCTAAAAATCAAATTTGAATTTATACAAGATATAAAACCAGCTATAAGGTACAGATATTAAGAAATACCTGAAATGGGAAAAGGCAAGGAAACAAACAGGTCTTTGTTTTGCCCTTGACATCCCTGGACATGAGCTAATGTTGCCCAGAGAAGGTGCTCCTCTCTCCAGCAGGGTTCAGAGACCTTGGAGTGTCCAGAGCTGTTCATCTTTCCTTTAGGGAACATCAGTAGGTCACCAAAGGGTCACCTCCCTCCCTCTGTGGTGACGTCTTAGAAACTCAACAATGTGATGCATCACCTTTCCCAAGAGGAGAGTGAAATGTTTATCTACACTTTTGTGATTTATTTTTCAACCATGATTGCACCTTTGCTCTTTGGACATATTCCAGGACAGACCAGACACAAGATCTACCTGATTCTAAATGTGCCCAGCAGGACATAAATATATCTATATGATACTCTAGTAAGTTGCCAGGCCACTCTCTCTCCCCATCTCAACACATTGTGAAGTGTCATCATCTCACTTTTTCTGCCATGGGATTGAATTCCTTTCAAATATCATCATTATTATCTCACAGCATGCACTATTTCCTCCTCCTAGACACCACAGTTGCACAGAATTTACTTCATCCTCTCTTTCTGTAGGCAGTTATGCACTGGGCCAAAGACCCCCAGCTACTGGATCTCAGCCCTTAACCTGGGGGCATTGTGGCATCTCCTACAGTAACCTCAAACTGCAGAGTCTCAATTTCTCTAGATGAAGAATTTATATATTTAAAAAATTATTTACATTAATTTTTCTTGACTCTTAAGAAATGACAAATATTATCAAGATTAAGAGCTGAATATAGAGAAACAATTAGTCACAAAGTTGATAGAAAACCTGTGAATTCATCCTTCTATTTTTGAGGGGGTTTTAACATGTCACCCTAAGCTCTTGAGACATCAAGGGCATTTGAGTTCCAGCCAAGTATTCAGTCCCTTTGTAACTCAGACCTTTTCCAACTTCATAAGAAACGAAACAATCTTTGGATAAAGAAGAAACACACATTTTGTTTTCAATACCAGGAGAAAAAGTTGCTTGGCATTTTTTTAAATGCTTCATATTCCTGCATTTCTCAGTACCTGTCAGTACCGAGACAATTTTAGCTTTCATAATCTGTCCCAAGCCTGCAGTAACCACCAAAAAAAAAAGTAAAAATAAAAGAATGTTATTTGAATAAAGTGTGAAGAACAAATTAGTCAGTTGTTTGTCTTATCCCAGTGGGACAAGTTTTGACTGAATTTTTATTCTATTGTTTGAAGAAAGACCGGTATCTAGCCATAAATATTTTAATAATATAAAATAATGCTACACATGATAATAATGCTGTACTTAGAATGGGTGTCTCTGTCAAAGCATGAGCTGCAGAGAAACTTTCATTTTCCTGGCGCTCCTTACATGGGGAATGGTGCAAAGCTTGGAGAGCGATTGTAAGGCTACGTTATTTTTCAGGCTATAAATAATTAACTGAAGTGGGATTCTTTCAAATCCTCTCCTCACAGAAAGCAAGGCTTTTCAAAAGCGAGTTCTCCCTACCTTCAGAAAAGGCAGTAGTCAGGCAATAATGATGCTACAATTCATTTTTAAAGGCACCTGCCCTGCATAATAATAACCTGTGCACCTCACAAACAACATTAAACTGCAGACTGTTTAAATATACAGGGCAGAAGTGGAGTTTAAAATGACAGAATAAAGTCACAAAGAATTATGGATAAGTTAGTGAACCAGACGTAAAGCACAACTTTAAAAACTGCCTTTACAATACTCATAAAAGAGAATAAACCTGCTGCCTTCCTCATGGATTTAAAGAGAAGGATTGCACAACAGACCAGACACAAGTATACCATACCTGTGTTGTGCCTTCCCACTATTTATTTGCAAAACTGCTGAGTTGTTAGACAGTCCTGATACCAAGAGTTGTGCTCTTACCAAATACTTATGAGTCTTATAAATCTGAACTTTCAATTTCTTTAATGCCTTCACTATTGGTGATATGAAACCGAACTAAAATTTGCAACTGCAAAGTTAGAAGAAGAGAACAAACATGTGCAAAGATTTATCATGCAATTCTCATCTGTTTAATTGTAACCCCTCAAAAAACACATCACTGAACCCTCTAACATCAGCAGGCTGGTGTATTTTGATATAGAATTACTTATAACAGAGACTCAGAATAAACAGAGGTTTCTCTCTTGCTCTATTCATCCCTCATCCCCCTCCAGAACAGATACTTCTGTCTCCTGACAGGTTGAGGATAGAATGAACCAGAACTCCCCAAGAACCTGAACTAGTGACCTTATTGCCATTATATCACAGCTCCATTTTGCAAACATTCAAAGAGGAGAAGTGCCAAGGCCTCAGACTGACTGAGCAGGCGACACTGCAGAGTGAGAAAGCCTGAGAAAAGCTTCCTCTGACGCTGAAAACAGCCGTGGCCACAACTGATCAGACATTTTCGCAGAGAAGTCCCCAGCTCATTGTCTCCCAACCTCCATTTCTCCTCCACCTGTAGCTTTTTGTGCCAGAAGCTGGGAGCCTGTGGGAAGTGTCAGTCTCTGCAGACACCCTGCCAAAGCCCATAAACACAATTCCAGCCTCTCCTGCAGTTGCTGTCAGCCAGTTTCTGGTAACCCAGTCTGAGCTGCCGTAATTAATTCCCCACACCAAAAATATTTCTCAAAACCGCCATCCAGGAAGAGGCACAGCCAGGTGTATTCAGCTGAGTGCACAAAATACATCTCTGGAGGACGAAATATTCAGTTACTCACATTCCTGATGTCATTCACTGGTCTGGAGTAACACAGGTAAAAAAGCCTCAAGATGCAATTTTAAATTCCAGCCCTGTTACCATGATGAGAACTGGCACAATATTCCCACACGGTTCCAGTGCTTCCACAGGAGACAGAAGCCATGGGACAAAGTATTTCTGTATTTCAGCAAGAGCTTGGCGTGGTTTCTGCTCTCACTGCTTCCCCATACACCCAGGTTTGTGGTACAAGTGAGAGTAACAGTTGCCTCCTTCCATTTACTGAATACTCCCACATAGTGAAGTGGCAAAAAAAGTTATGGAGCTCCTAAAGAATCATAACTGAGCACACAGTGCTTACGAGGCATTACACACAGCTGCAGCACAGCAGACTGCTAAACACTTTTGGACTCAGTTTGCCATGTCGTTCTTGATCTGAAGTGATAAATTAATTGGAAAAAAACCCCCAGAAACCAACTGAAAGCTAAGGGGCTGCAGCAAGTGCACTCAGAACTTGGTTTTTAGAATTAAATAAATACTGTAATGATGTAAACAACTCAAGTGTTGAAGTCACAGTCTTTAGCAAGCACTTTATGCTGTTCTAAATGGTTTTTCCTGTAGCAGTGTCTCAACAGGAGAAAGGTGCTGGGCAGTGACAATCTGTCACATAGGAACCATGAAAATTCACATTTTAAGTTTGCTACTTGGGAAAAAATATTAAGTTTGGCTGTTCTAACAGGCATAGCCATTATAATTGACAACCAGAGAGAAAGTTCAAAAGGTCATTTTTATGAACTGATCTGTCTCTAACCAAATGCTGAGGCCTGCAAAGCAGCACTGACTATGCACAGGTTACTTACAGACCTACATATAGCTCTGTTAACATTTTATTAATCCTGAATATAAACTTACAATAATCTAAGGTGTAAAATGTGTGCACACTTTGATACAACCATCAAGTACTTAGCAATATTTTTTCAACTGATAAGGTTTACACAGGGAAGAGCAGTGAGATTTTGTGCTATGAACCAGCTATTTGGACACTTTCCAGCTCACCAGCCTGTCACTTTGGATAACTTCCCTCTCCCTGTAGGCATTCAAGCAGTTCTTCAAGAGAGATTTCTCAGTTTGAAGTACACTCATCTTTGCAAACTAACACTGAAAAAAATTCCAACTTGTGCCTATAGATAAATATGTGACTGAAATACTTCCCTCTTAAGTGAATAAAGATTTGTATCTTACCTCCTGACATTAAACCTTGCGTGGACAATTTCCAGCGAATGCTCCAGAAGAAACACTGAGATAAAAATGTTTTCTAATCCATGAAGCCTTTTTTTTCTGACAGAGCAAATGGAATGTATCATCTTTTCAGAGGAAAAGAACTTTTATTTTTACTAAAGTAGAAGAAAGGAATTTCAAGTACCGTAGTTCTGAAAGTTATTTCAGAAATAAGATCATCATGGTTTTATCTTTTAGTGCATCTTCAGCACTCCACGTGGAATGGCATTGCATCATCTCCATCAAATTATAGGCAAACCACACTCAATTTTCATGCCTAAAACTTGCTTAGCTAAGTCCATTTTCTGCTGCAGTAAATATCACAGCATCTTCTCTACCCAGTCTCACCAACCTGAAGTAATTTTCAAATCTTGCTGTAAAATTAATCAGAGACAAAACCCTATAATCTCTTCCATCACTGAAGTGTTCTCTTTCTGAGGACAGAAGCTTTCATCCTACCCTGTATTCCTTATCTGTGTCAGATCCTCTTCTCTGGTCACTTTGATTCCACCTGGAAGTGGCTTACAAAACCCGCTAGCAGGATTTGTTAAAAAGTTCATGCCTTCTTCAGTCCTTTTCTCTCAGGTGCTCAAGCAAAGTTCCTTCAGCATTACCAAACCACTGCTGTAGGGGAAAACTGAGCACACACAGCAACATCCAGAGAACTCCTCTGTGGCCATGCACACCAACAGAAACAGATATTCCATGCACTGCCCAATTAGAGTAAGAAATAGAAAAATATTACACAAGACAAGCTGTGCACTGGAGAAAACTCCAGGTACAAAACTACGTTCCACAAATTTTTCCATCTCTTCCAATAAACGCATTTGCTTTCATAAATAGCTTTGTGCTGTATTCTGTGGGACCCAAAGCAATAAGACTCCTTGTTGTGATCAACAACAGGTCCCTGTACACAGAGGCCATTTAAAAATCTCTCTCAGCAGTTTCATCTTTGCTGTTCCCTGCCAGCTTTTCCTGTGTATCACAATAAGCTGCAAATCTGCACTTCTGGGGGACTGTTTCTACTTTATAGGCTCTGCATCTATCACCCATTTTCATCTGAAAATATTCCCTTCAGAGGCCTCCTTGCATGCAGTTCCTCTCTAACTCTGAGCACATTTCCATCCATTTCCCTCTGCAAGAAAGGACAGGAAAAAGAGACAATTTTCAGCATCATCCAATTCCAATGGTTTCAAATCCATCTCTAGCTCTCCGTGCTAGCTGGTGATGTATGTTTCACTGCAGTCTCCAGGGATTTCAGAAGCATATCTAAACTTATCCTCAACATCTCTCATTATTTTGAGGGAAAAAAACCCAACATGGCTTTTATGCAAAGAAGAGCTATGGCTAAATTAAGCAGCTTGGCCAACAGCTATTGCTGAAGTTTCTGATGGAGACAAAAAAATGAAGCAGAAGAAAAGCAACATCCAAACTAAGGCACTTAAAGCCCTAATTCAGACTTGTTAACGAAAAAAAAGGTGCATTTCAGATATTAATTTTCAGATACTAGTTTTTTTGAGAATCAGGGTGAACCTGCATAGGAGAGCTCTGCAGTGACCAGGCTGTTGGCAGCCACTGACAAGCACACAGTTCACAGCAGCCCCCACACACAGCCTCTGATCCCAGCAAAAATTTAGGAATCCTGGAAAGATTTGCAACATGAAGGGAAAGTGAGAGTCACACACATTTCTTAGAAACTGAGGATCATGATTCTCCAACCTAGGAAAAGGCTCATTATCAAACACAAACCATAATTAAATACAGCAGGCTGCCTCTCTAAACTGAAAATGTCCATCAAATGTGCATCATAGAAAATCTGTATTATACAGGAAAAACCACAAACAGACATGACAGAAAACTGCTGAGTCTGAATATGTTATCTTACAGTTATTACAGCTGTCACCTACCACAGAATCAGGACAGTTTGGGTTGGGAGGGACCTTAAAGATCATCTGGTTCCCACCATCTGCCGTAGAGTGAACTGGGAAATTTAAAGTGTGGATGCTCCAAAATAGAAGGCAAATTACACTGATCATCTTCCTGTTGAAAGCCCCCACGAAATACTTTCACTTAGTGGTTTCATTTATTGAAGAGCATCCACCTAAACACTGAGTTTCAAGAAATATTGGTTTTAAAACATGCATAAGAGAAAAACAAAATTCTACAAAAACATGTCACACTTTTACTATAAGGAAAAACATTTATTTTTTGAGCAAACTCGTGAAATGAAGAGTTAAGGTGTCCAAATGCAGCTGAAAGAGTTTGAAAACCATGTCAAATATGTAACTTCTGCCACAAAGTGCAGAAAACCCCCAGAACCACCACGCTCACACATCTGCACTCTTCCAAAATCCCCACTGGCCTCTGCTGCATGTTTTTTCACTCCATGCAATTCCCTGTAATCTTCATTTATCCTTACCAGCTGCACTTCTCTACCCATAGCTTCAGCCATTAAACTGAAATATGAACCCAAAAAACCCACTTTTGACTCTCTTGAAGAAATTGGGAAGGCAGAGACAGGAAAGATGGAAGAAAAATTATATAAAAAAATACCCATCTTGTCAAACTTGCTCTGCCTGGCAGTCTAAGCAAGCTGTGTGTGCATTTCTAACAACTCAAACCACAATCCCCAGGCTGGAAAAGCAGTTCCATTGCTGCTTGAGGGGGCAGGTTTTGCATCTGAGTGTTTTCTAAGGGTTTCACTTTTTATACCCTGTGGTATAATTACGCTGAAGAGCAACTACCACCATTAAAAGTGTGTGTGCAGGGCATGCAGAGACCTTAAAAATCAAGTTTTTCTTTAGCAGTATCAGCAAAGCCTAAACAAAAAAATGTGTAACACCATCAGTCAGAGTCACAAACCCAAAACATTGAAAAGGGGAGCATGGAATGTGCACCATTTAAAAATAATGTGAATTATCCAGCACCTCATGGGGCACTTATCCAACAGGGGATGGAGAGACTGGAACAAACCCCTGGAGTTCATGGAGCAAAGCCAAGGCACAAGGGATTGCCTTGGGAATGCGGGCAGCTGCCCAGGGAGGGATGGGGAGGAAGAGGCCGTGGAGCCATGGAACATTAAACCCCAGGAAATTTCTTCTACTGAAACTGTTGCTATTACTACAAGACATAAATTTAAAACTGACTTAATCTTTTCTTTATGAGTGAAATAAGTTAATAAATTGAAAGCATTTCTATGAAATGGATCCTTAGGATTTTTCCTACTTCAGTCAATGTGAAATAATGAGCAAAACAAGAACTTTAAATTGCCATGTCAGGGAAGAATGAAGAATTAGATGCTGGGCAAGGGAAAATGTTATTTAAACTCAGTAATTGGCAATGTTGCCCTGATTTGTTAACTCAAGCACAGACACCTATAACTCATTGACATTCACTAGTCTGGGTTTTCAATCCAAATATTTGAATTCCTAGCTATATATATTTTTTCTTTCAGGTTGATTTAATATAAACAACAGCACCAAAGTGTTCATTACAATTCATAGTAAACCCAGAGTATTGGATGCCAAGGTAGCTAAAAATCAACAGAGTTAAAATAGCAAATTTCAAATTAAGGATGCAGGAATGTAGCTCACATGCATCTACAGCCAAAGCAGAGAGCTCTCATAAAACCCTTAAGGGCTTTTACTTTTATTTAAAACACAAAGGATTAGCTTTCTAAAGCTTCTCTTGGAATTTAATTGGGCAAGTATAACTTTTAAAGTAGCCCATCTGCCTGGAGCACAGCAGCTGTGATGGGGAGAATGCTACTGCAATATTTGGATAAATTCTCAAACAAAGCTGTAAAAAGTCTCTGGTAATTAGTGGATGATATGAGAACTCAGAACTTGGCACTGGAATGTTGTTTGCAGAAACTGTAGGACTTGTTTACTGTGATACTTGTTTCCAGTGCACAATCACTGCAGGGATTTCCACGACTTCATGCATATCACAAAAGTAAAATTTGCTATTAATGCACATATTTATTTCCTCAATGTCTTATGCGACATTTCTCTCTGCAGTGAAATAATCCAACGCTCATTTTCTTCTAAAACTTTATAATAGAGTAATATCACATTATGACTTTGCTTAAATTATATTACAGTGCCTAAATGTTACATGATGCTACATAAGAGTTTGCTATATTCTGTAACAAGATCTTCCCCACTGCACCCATCTCATCAATTCTTGTAAATTAAATATGGTAAAATCTGTGCAATGCTTAAATAAAAGGTTCTGAGCTAATGGAGGTAGCAAAGCTAATGAAATGACCAGTGAATTCACAGGGAACAGGATTAACAGTAAATTACCACTATTCTGGGAATTTAGCCACAATCTTAAAAATCACTAAAAGTAAACTATGTTGGATTATTAAAAATCCCATAGAATATTTCCCATATTTTGCATGAATCTCTGCTCCAGCACCTACTTACTGCATGTACAGAATGTGAGCTCAGACTATTCTGGAATATTTGGGATAGGAGAATTCACTTTGCAATACATGGTCATTGTCAATGTGTTATTGGCCTAACTGTTTTCAGAAATGTAAGATTTGGTGGCCATTCAAACTGTTTAGTGTTTGCTTTTCCATGATGAGTCCTGGACAAATGTGGCAAACTACAGCTTTACAGGCCAGTTTCCTGCATGCAAAGTGAGTGTACTCTAGTTTTATACTGACATGGCTTGGAAAAGATTTCATCTTCCCAGAAGAGGTTAGGCCTGCATTAATCACACTGGGAAATAAATTAATTTTTCCTGAACCACAAGTTGTACTCAAATCTAAACACTCTAAAATAAATGACTCTTAAAAGAAAAAAAAAAAAATCCATAAAAGAAATCTGAGTTTTGTTCAAACCTCAACTTGTCTCCAAATTAAGAACTCACATTTGTATTGTTCCGTTTTGGATATTTCATCCATAGCAGGATTTAAAGGCCATTTTCAAATCTGACTGCTGACGTTTTAAGATCTGCATTTGGGACCAGATTCAGGTATGAGATTTTGTATCTGTTGTATATAAATATATATCCATTTTCTGAGCATTGTATTTCATACAAAAAAACTTTAGGCACTTCAAAATTCTAAAACATTTTTCACTTTCTATACAAGTATCTCATTGCCAAAGCTACAGAACTGGTGAGGATGGAAAGTTCCTAGGAGACAGCAGAAGAAAATGACACCGTGTGCCAGCTTGTTCAGCTACAACTGTTGTCTTTTTATTTTCAGGAAACACTTTCTGCTATTCTCCTTCTGCTGGTTGTTCAGCCTGGACCTCTCTCCTATTTACAGAACTGAACTAACTCCTTGGATGTGATCTGCCCTGTGTTTGCAAGACCTGCAGTAACAACTTCACATCAATAACTTCTCTCACTGAATCCCACTGAATGCTGTATTTTTCCCTGATCAGAAGTGGTTACATTTTCCTTACCTGTTTGAGAAGATTAGTTTCAGCTGGACCATTAAAAAGATGGCTGAGGAAGAAAAACTATCTCTAAAGAAAGCAATTCAGTTTGGTATTAATGGATATATTCCATCAGTAAAACCATGTATCAGAAATGAAAATGCCCTCAAAAGTTATTATGCTTGTTTAGCCAACATGCAAATAAAACATATGTGACTGGTCCATCAGAAAAAAAAAAAGCTGGATCCCTAATGGAGAGCTGCTGTCAAATAAGGGCCACCAGGAAAGCCATAGACTTAACCTTACCTTTAAATTAGTTAACTGCAACAGCCTCTTGCAATTTTGTAATACAAAGACCATGTTAGCTGCAGGCAAAAGAATTTCTGCATTCCCAAGCTACAAGAAATCTTTCCTTAAGTTTTATATTTAATTTATCTAAGTTTTTGGTCTAATCAGCAATTACATTTGGAAGAGGATCCCTAAAGAGAACATGCCAGTTGAAAACATACGTAATAACAAGGAGAAGAATGATAAGCTGCAGGAGTAAGGTGTTAATTTGTGTCTTAGGAACAATTTTAATATACAGGTCAAATGACAAATGAAATGGGTCGCAAAGAAACACGTTACTTACAGACTTTAAACTGTGATTCAATGGCCCAGCAAAACATGAAAATGCGACCAGTGCTACTGAAAAGGAACAGTCTGGACTCGGCAGATTTTATGAGACACCCCCAGCACCGCAGGACCAAATCCCAGCAAGTTCGGTTCAAGGATGACGGTGTCAGCACCAAGGCAGAGCTGGAGGCTAATCCTGCCCGAGACACAGCACTCACAGCTGGAAAAACAGAAATATTTAGGGATCACAATTTTTTGCTAACTCAGTCTCCAACTTTTCCAAGGGCTCAGAAGGGGCTTCGGAATATTGCCATACAAACTTCTCCCAGCCTCAGGAAACACTTCCCGGTTTTTAAAAGGAGAAAGCTGACGGTAAGCAAATCACTGACAGAAATGCCAGCGGAACCTGCAAACTCTATCCAGGTAAATGGCAATCTCTGTGAGCCAGACACTCTGTCTTCAGAGCTCTGTTACTTGAGAATAAGTAATCACTTGGAGGATGGATGCAGGAATAGTGAGGTGGGCTTGGGTCAAAGATCATCAAAAGCACAAAGCAATGGACCGATGTACTCGGATGATTTCTCAGTGTCAGACAAGACAACTGCGTCTACACAGGTGCCTGAATACATTCATGTCAGTTTTCCACAGGACAGAAACGTTTCCCTGGCTGCACCAGACACAACCATGGTTTCAAGTAATTCACTGCATTCTTCTACCGTCATCAACAGCAACGAGAGTCACGAAAACAGCACACTGTCATCTGATTCTGAAAAAGCAGAGCCTTGCCTAAGCAATTCTACGAACTGCAGTGAATGTAACCCCCACCCTGCTGCTCGTGAAGTGCAGAAAAGCGATTCTGAGCCGCCTGCAGCCAGCAAAGACGCCAGCAGTAAGGAAACTACTGCACTGTCACCTCCATCAAACCACAGCTCATCTCCTTGTTTCCTCAGAGACTGTCACCAGGCAGGAGAGCACAAGCCAGATTCCAGCTGCGTGACGTTACCGAGCGATGGTCACCCCACAGTGTCACTGGCCAGCAGTGGCGCATCACAACCATGTCTGTCATGTAGTACTGAAACCGAGAAAAATTCCACCCAGTCAGATGTTTCCCAGTGTAACAGCTGTTTAGAAGGATTTCACATAAAGTCGTATCCACCAAGGAATGAAATAAACCCGCAAAGCAACAAAGAGATTAGCGAAATAAATCAAATTCACTTGGCACCCGGCGAACTCTGTGCCCTACAAGGCAGGCTGCAGTCTGTTGAGGAATCCTTGCAGTCGAACCAGGAGAAGATTAAAGTCCTCTTGAATGTAATCCAAGACCTGGAAAAATCCAGAGCTCTCAGTGAAGGGTATGGTTCATTTTTAATGTTAGTAATTCGTCAGAAGTGTCAAGTAGATGTTAGCATTCTTTTAACCTTTGCTACTGAGAAACACAGCTCTTCTGATATTTAAAGATGAGTTTGCAAAAATGTATCTTACAGCCTTTTTGTGTATTTGGGCCTCAGCAGAGAAGCAAGTCCCTTCACAGTTTGGCTTTAGCAGACACTGCTTTTACTAAATCCAGTGCAAGACCCAGCTTAACAACTCCCCTTTCCATTTAGATTTAGGGTGCTCAAAGCACGGCAAGGTCAGACACACACGGAGTGCCAGACGTGCAGACTGAGAGCTAAGCACAGAGCGTGTGAAGGCTGTCAGCAAGAACTCACTTCAGACTCTCAGATTTCTGAGTGGCTCCCTTCTGCACCATGCAACTCATTATGCATCATAAATAATAACAACACTAAAGATGTAACTAACATCTAAGGATTGGGCAAAGTTAAAATAGAATTTTAAATATTTTTATGCTCAAAACAGGTGTCAGAATATCCTAACAGAGCTTTCCAAACTACCTACAGCATCTCTTACTTACAGTAATTGCATCTAGGATACACTTAAAAGTTCTGTTTTGTTGTAAAGTAGTATATCCTTCAAACAATTTATCTTTGAGAAACTCAGAAATAAATCAAGGGAATAAAGATTCCATTTTGCTTTATTTTTTAAAGATAAAACAACATGAAGACTATGTTACCATAAATTTATTTTAATCCTTAGCACAGGCATCTCATGCACATAGATAAATCACTTATGTATGTAAAATTGCACCCTTAATTTTAAAATTAGGTTGTGTATCTGTTGTATTTACTGATCACAATTAATTAATGAATCAGATAATATTTCACATTTCCATAAACTGTGCAAACACCACCACAAGAAGGCTGCACTGAGGGTTTTGTGTGGGTTCAGTTGCAGAAATAGACCAGAGCATGACTCTGCTGTGCTCACACCACCCAGCATCAGGGCTTTGAACTTGTTCCCATGTCAGTAGAACTCTCAGGATAGAACTAACTGAGGCCACAATTTTATGTACCCCAATTTTCTTACAGCTTTTGAAAGAAAAAAAGAAAAAACCCTCTATTTTGAAGATATTTTTTTCTATTTTCAAGTATTTTAGCTGGGAATAGAAGTTAACTTCTTGTATTTCTGTTGAATTACTTTCCAACTCACAATTCAAGTCAGAATTTACACTCATTAAAAAATTTAAAATAATATAAATCAAGTTAGTATGTGATTTTACTCCATACATATTACCTTTTTTAATCTGGAAACATCAACCAGTAGTGTCCCTCTGGCTGTTGCCATGAAAATACCTTCATTAGCTGCCACTGTGCCCACATAAATTCTTGTTCTATATAACATTTCCCCCATACAATTCAGCTCCAGCTCCCCTCCCTCAGAAGGTTGTTCCCTATGATTTTCTAGCACCAAATTTGTAATAACCTAAACACAAGAGACAAAATCCATGTGGACGGGCTAATGGCAAAGATGCAAAAAACATTTATAACACACCAACCCCCAAAAATTCTGGTCAGAAGCAAGATTTGAGGCAGGGATCTGAATATACCTCAAGCCTAAGCAACCACATCTCTCTTGCACTCTTCATGCAGCCACCACCCGAGTGTGGTTCCTTAGGAAGTGACAGAAAGGAACACCCACTCCTTCTCCCCTGCATGCACTTCACTGTGGGAGACTGCACAAGTTTTAATTATGTTTGCAAATCTGCCCAGAGAAAAGACTAATTTGCAGTGAAGCACAGTCAGATTACCCAGCAATATTTATAATCCATTTCTGTTCAGTTACCGCATGGTTGAAAAGACAAAAAATTGTCAAATATCTTCAAGTGTCAGTCTGAGATTCAATGAGAAGCTTCAATCTACTTTGGCAGATTTATCTCACAGCAACACTGAATATTCCAAGCACTTGTATAGATAGCACAACCATGTACATGAAAAACTCCCACTTTTTCCAAAACAATCAGGAAATTAATTTGGTACCAGCTGTTCTCTCCTAATTCACATAAAACTTGTTAAATACAAGTGTTACACTTTCTTCAGATATAATGAGCTACCAACCTCAACCTGTTTCTAACGCAGATCTCTCCATCATAAAAGTATTTCAGCTCTAGTTGGTGCTAAGCATGAAAAGTCACTTTTTTTTTGTTTTCTCAATGCTCAAAATTTCTATCAGCAGTAAAAATCTGACTTGGTTACACTCAAGAAAACGTGAAAAGGGAAGACTGGAAAGCATGAGGACAGAGATGAGACTGATTCAGCTCATGCATGGATTTTCAAATACTTGAAAGGGTGTTTGCTAGAAGCAGTCTCATGTCTAAGTGTTTTCATAACAAGTATTCCTGCAAGAACCAACAACCAGAGCCCTTAACAGCATGAGGTGGGAAAGGTGTAAGACAAGGTTCATGGGGTTTGGGTTTTTTTAAAGAAACCTTCCAACTTAGAATTTGATAATAGAATTTTTAGTAGGGCTACCAGAAGTGATGAACAGAATTGCTTTTGTTCAAAAAAGACTTAGAGCTCTGTTATTTTATCTGTAACTCCACATCGCATGAACTGCTCTCTGTTCCAGGAGGAACTTCTACCACACTGGGCAGGACCTCAACAACTGCAGCACCTGTCAGAACACGGCGTGCATCATCTACAGGTACCTCGCCCCTCACACAGTCCTGTCCTGGCTGGACATCCCCCACTTGCACAAAACTGGTTTGCTCACACCAAAAAATGTCTCAACTATGACCAAGCAAGTTTTTAATAGAAGACCAAGCGGTTTGTAGGAGGTGCTTTGTTTGTCCCCCAAGCAGAAAACAATTCACAGTGGTGTTAGCTGAAAGGAAAGGGGAACTGGACTTGGGAGAATTCAAACAGAAACTTCCCATTACAGTTTCACAGTGTTATTACTGGCATGCTTTGGAAATCTGTGATGCCATTTCTGATGATGAAATTCCTCTGTGGGGTACATTTTTAAAGCTAGGGTTTCTGTAATAATATTAGATCTTGGAAAACAAAAATTCTCAGTTCTCCAAATGCCAGTGAGCTCCAGCTAGAGTTCATGTTAACGTGCAAAACAAAAAATTCCCACAACTCGGTTCCAACCTCAGTTGTTATTAATTTCAGAGAGTGAAATTTGAGTGTAAGATACTCGAATTTAAAGTGCAGCTTATGTTAAACTCTTATGACCAGAAAGCTTTGCAGGGCCGTGTTCTGGAAGCTGTACATGTTTCAAATGCTGTGTCTGTACAAACACTGTGAGAGCCTTCAGCTGCCCAGACATCAACCCAAAAGCCAGCAGGTACAAAGTCTTGCTTGTACTGCACATGCAGCTTGTCCACACAGCAAGGGATTTTAAAAAAAAGACATTATCTAATCTCTGCAAGTTCAGCTGCAAGGCAGAAAACCCACATCTTGGGTTACTTGATTACATTTACAAAAATAAAGGGTAAGGGAATTTCTCTTTTAGGTTGAAACCTTTTCCTTCATTTCCAAGAACATGGCAGACCATTATCCTCAACAGTTTGCAATCACTACAACTTTAATTTTTTAAATGGTAATAACTAATAGAAAATACTCACATGTAAGTGTTTTTCACACTGCATGTTCTGCATGAACTAAATTTAGTAAAGAGCTTAATAAACTGGACACAGCACTGGAACCTATTGTTCAACAGGCAGCCCAGTCCCATACTGATGTCCTAAACCTCTGGTAATGAAATTTCCAAGTAATTAACATGTCACAAATTAAACACCACAGCTCCTCTGAGACAAAGCTGTAAGGTCTTCTTCTCAGCCCACTGGATACTCTGGGAAGTTACATGACAAGTCCAAGAGTACAGACTTTATCCATTAAAAAAAAAAAAAAAAAAAANNNNAAAAAAAAAAAAGGGAGATCCAGGACAAAACAGTTTTCCTTTAGTTGATCATGGTCTCTGAACAAACAATCTGTGTGTTTTATGGGACTAGACATGAACAGGCCACTGTCTAGAATTTAAATACAGACTACCCTTCTTTCTTCTGAAAAATACCCTGTGGTTTTAAGTTTACATAACTTCAGTGCAGGAAAGGTCCTGAACAACAGGCACCATCATTCAAAGGAAAGAACAGAGGAAGCAAGAAAACATTAAGGGGCCTTTTTGATTTACCAGGTAGTTTGCAACAATAATGGTGCCTGGAGGCTCACAGTGCAATGATTAATAGAACATGTACAGAACACAGTTGCTCTAAAAAGTTTCTACTTTTAAGAGTCGAACAGGAGACAGTAAGGACAGAAGAGTTTTTGATTTACAGAGGTGTTCCACAGGCTGTGGTTATGAAAAAAAGCATTCTGAGTGACTAATATTTGAAGTTCATTGGACAATATTCTGAAAGAAGCAATTGTTGTCAGTGTTTGCTCCAGACAAACACGTGCAATTCCTGTGTTTTACATGGCCTGAAATGGCCATGCAAGTGTTTTTCCCCTGAGGCAGCATCACAGTTCTGATTATAAAATCAAGTGTTTTGTTCCCAGTTTTCCTGCTCTTAAAGAACCTCACTCCTCACAGATGCAAACCCTGCACAGGCTGAGTTGCTGACACTGAACCATCTTTTATCACACACAGTCCCCGAGTGAAACAATGCATTAATCTCGCAGAAATCCCCGTGTGGATTACGCTGATCACTAAAGTAATAAAGAGCTTTTCAGCTTAACAGTGACTGTAAATTTGGCTTTATTAACTACCCAGCAGGGATTCCAGCCTTGGGATTTGCCATCTAGATCATGTAATAGAAATGTTTGTATTATAATAAACAAATGCAAGTAGCAACCAAAACCAGTTATCATGAGTGGTATTAAATGAGGACTGAATTGACCTCTTGCCTCTGGAGATGATATCTCCAACATTAAATTAAAAACTCTGGAGAAGGGCAGAAAAAAGGAACATGAGCAGATGCTACCCCTACGTGTTCTATAAACCCAACATTTCATTCTCCAGCACCCGTGGTCGGTGAATATTGAAATGTATTAAGTTGCAGTTTTAATAATAAGCTGATAAAATGCAAGAGGCACTGATTTTATATCACTGCCTTCTGTTTTTTTGATATTTATTATGCATTGCTTCTTGTTCAAGAGATCCTTCTACTCTTTTCTAAATCAAAATAATCCTCCTGCTTTCTTTGTACCAATAGAGTTAGATTATTTCATGAAAAACCCCAAAAGACATTAAGTGAAACCATTTTAACATACTATTTAATGACATTTATGGATTCTATATAAAAATACTCACAATTAAAAGTGTTTAAAGATTTGCATATTTACTAACTTTACAGATTTCTTCTGATCAGTGCCAAAATCAGATTCAGAGCCTTGAAGTGACATCCCAACCCCTCTCAGATGACGCTCTTTTCCTCCCATCATGGAAAATCCAAACTTTCTACTCTCCCCTGCCTCCTAAAACCTTCACAGCAGACACAGCTGATACAACTCACTCCCCTATCCAGAAAAGATGATTGAAATAAGGAAAATACACACAATACTGCTTAATTGTTGTCCACACTGACTCTTTTGAACTTAACATTTATTTCTGTGCACTCATCTGCTGTTACCTAATTAACATCTTGGCTCTTGTTTGACATCAATAATAATTAGGAGGTTCAGTGGAGGAAATGAGCTCTGCTTTCCTGTTAACTAGCACCACTTATCTCAAAGACTTACATACTGGCTTAATTTCATATATTTTTGTTCCTAGCCTGTGTCCTAGTGGGAGACATTCACATTTAACAAAGTTAAGCACGTGAGAGATTTTAAGTTCAAGCATATGACTGTTAGATTATGGCATCAAAATCTGACCTTTGAATAAAATGCACTGAAAGATCATCCTAGTGCATTTTCACTTTGTCTCCCTTAGTTTTTGTCCCATCGTTTCGGGCACAATGTTAGAGTTCTTAATCCATATGAAGTAAAATTTTTCTCTCTCAAAAAAAAAATAATTTAAGAGGTGAACTTATTTCAAAGGAGCAACCCCTAAACCCCTTGTATTTACCCCAGGCTGCATCTTGAATAACACCAAGTGATTCTGATGAGGGAAGCAGCCTTTCCACATGTTCTTTAAAGGGACAATTTCTCACTTACTAGCATAGATCTCTCAATTTTTTTTCCCATAGTGTAGAATATGACTTCAGACAACAAGAAGGAAGATTTCATCAGATTTTGAAAACACTGGACAATGCAGAGCAAAACCCAGCTTCAGCTTCACCTCAGAAGCCACCACCTGAGCCTCCAGTTCCCGAGAAAAAGGAGTTAAGGAGAAAAACAAAAAAGGTGAAAAGAAAATGCTTCTGGTGGATTTGACTTCCTCATGCATCCTTTTACATTTCAAAAGACACTAAAACGGAAAGAGCTTGAGAGCACACACCTGAAAATGTGCTATTATGAATTCACAAAGGTTAAGAACGTTTAATTAGAGTATCTGAAAAATCAAAATAATTGAAGTTAGTTAAATCATCTCACTGAATAAAGGTGCATGAAGATACTATTTTCAAGAAAAGAAATTGTTTCTTTCAAAAGGAAGTTCTCATTTTTTTCCAAGGACACTTTCATATGCTTTGTAAAGACCTTTTTTTCAACTTTCCAAAAATAACAAGATTTAACTCTCTACTTTAAACAACAATGGTAGACAAAGCTAAGCATGTCACAGAACCTTCATTTCCCATTTATAAGCAACATGGACTAAAAGGAAAAAACTTCATTGAGCTTTGAACAAACCACATCATCAAGAACAAATTCAGGGAAACCTAAGTTGTTCAAACAAATCTCTCCTCAAAGGAGGCAACTACAATAATTTCACATCCCCACTGAAATATTTTTGTTGCTGTCATCTAATATTGAACAACAAAAACAGAATTTCAGGTTAAGTTTTATTCTATCCTTTTATTCATTCATTATAAAAAGCTACCATTTAGAAGTTTCAGCTATTTAATGGACTTTTCTGAAAAGAACTGGGGAGTTGTAAAACAAGAGAATGTCACAGTAACTCTTGTCTTCAACCCCTACTCAAGCAAGGTCCAGGTCAGTGAATTTGAGTTGTGAGCATCTCCAAAGACAAGAATCCACAGCCACTTGGGACAGGCTATTCCAGGGTTTTTCCCTCACATCTAATCTGAATGCCCTGCATTCTAATTTGTGTCCATTACACCTTGCTCTGTCCAAGCACACCTTCAAGAAGAACTACGTGGACAATAAGACTTCTCTCCTAAGTCTTCACTCCAAAAAGACTGAACAAATCCAATTTTCCCTGCCTCTCATCTCCCCTGCTGCAGCCACAGCCATCCTGGTGGTGTCCCTCCAGTGAGCTGATGTCTTTCATGTACCTGGCAGCCTAAAACTGGACACAATCCCTCAGAAGTCATCACACAACTGCTGGATAAAGAGGAATAACTATTTTGGCTCCTGTCTTACTGAGTCACTTGCCCAGTTTGTCCATTTAAGACCTGTATTGCTGTACCCACAGCAAGGGATTTTATTTTTTTTTGCCTTAAGATGTAAAATTACTATATGATAAAAAATTTGACATTAAAATAATATTTAGTGAACTGATCTGTATTACACAAAAAAAATATTATATATCCTAAAAAGATTTTATCAAATGTCAATGCAACTACTTCTTTCCTCCAAAAATACTCAAGTTACCACTAGCACAGGGTGTGCCAATGGAACCCAATTTATGATTGGTGATTTTATTATTTTACTTATGAAAACATGGTCACCTTTCATATGGGGGTCAGGGGGGAAAAGGTTTTCCAAAGCAAGTTTAGTGGAATGTACTGCAGGCCTTTTCTTAGAAGTGGCTCTGGTTCAGGGTATTCCATAGGGTAATCCCTGCATCTTATTTTTCTAAGTCATCCTGTATTAATTGTGAAATGTTAAGTTTTAAATGTCTGTACGCTTTTTGTACACTTCTGTGTTCCTTGAATTCTTAGGGTTAATTACACATTTGAAAATACATTAAAAACAATTTTGCACAGAAGAATGCTGTCTGGAAGAACCAATTTCTTTATGAAATGAATCTTTTAGAAGAAAGTAAGGAATATGTCACGGCTTAATTCATCAACATTCTAAAGGAGTGACACTTAAAAGACATTTCCATGTGAATTTCAGTTAGTACCGAAATGACAGGCACAAAACTGTTGCTGTTTTAGAGGCTCTTCAGAAGGAAATGAATTTTTACTAACACGTCTTTAGATGCCTTTAGTGAGACAGAAAAGCTCTTCCGTAATAGGTTGTGGTGATAAAAAAGGTAAGAATTAAATGACTACATCAGAACACATCACTGTATTACACTCAAGCACAGGCACTGCTTGTGCTGCTGTGCCAACAGCATTCCTTTTCTGCATTAATCTCTATAATTGACGCAGTGAAGGATTTATTAGGGTATAAATTATTCTTGTGTATTAAAATAACATTTTAAGACCAATATCCCCTCTGGTAAAGTATAATAATAAGCAATACCAAGAGCTGGAACACTAGTAAAACCAGCAAGTTTTTTTTCTGTATTGAACCGGTTTTAAATAATTAATGATACAAAAGCACCCTTTTTGCCTTTCTTTTTGTTGATAAGCACAAAAAGTGCTCATTTTAAGCATTTTAAGATCTGATTTTGAGTTTGCCCACATAATGCATAGGATGCCTTCACTCTATTTTCAAAGGATCCAGATAATTTAATTTAAACAAACCACAGCACTTTGGTTCACCACAGAGCACCAATCAACTCCTGGGGTCAGGAAAACTATGCAAAACAGAAATACTCTCTTTAATTTCAGAAGGTCCAACCAAAGGTAGTTATAAGTAAGGCTCTTTCTTATGACCTGAAGAAACATCAGTGCTCCTAAAATATTGAAATACACTGATTTAAGTGCTTACAGGTTTAATATTTCAATGTCTGAGCTTGGTGGAATTCAGAACCGTAACCACTTTTTAATCCTTAAACTCCCAGCCGCAATTAGCTTCTGTTTTCCAGATTCCCGCGTCGGTTGGTTTTAAGTTCTCCCTGTCAGTAAAGTCTGCATCATCCACGTGTGGATATGGAATTCTGTTTGTAACTTTGCACACACAAAGCACTGCAGGTTTCCAGGCCAGCCGTGGGTGCAGCAGCCCCAGGAACAGAGTAACGCTGCTTAGTTGCTGTTTTGTTTAGATTTACAAATATGCATATCTTACAACATAAAATAATTAAAATTTAACAGCTTTGTAACACATAATGGGAGAATCTTGGCTATATGAAAATATAATATGAAAGCGTTGGGGTTTGTTTTATTGTTTAATATTTTAAAAATATTTTAGTAATTAATTATTAATTCCTATAGGAAATTAAAAATTACCAGACACACACTACGCAGTTTATGGTGTGAAGATTGGAAGAGCAATAGAAGTTTGTAGACACTGTTGGAAGATAAAAGTACTGGCTACAAGAAATTTCTCTGGTTTACAAAATTACAGCATAATCCCTAAAAACAGCTCCCACAGCAAGAAAGAAGTGTTGGAAATACGAATATATTCTTAAAAAAACCTGAAAAATAACCCACAACCCCCCCATAAGTTGTCAAAAAAACCCAACAAAAAACCCAAACAAACCACAGCTACTTGACAGCACTTGATTATGAAAATATTGTTTCTGTGAAATGTATATTTAAATTATATGTGCTATATATAAAACATTGTACAGAATGCAGTATATTCGAAAATTACTGTATTTGAAATGGCTGTTTTATGGAGTCAAACTAACTTTCTTTAAAAGTTAAAAATGTATGAATAAAATATGATTTGCCTCATGTAGCAGCAGTTCATGTAGGGCTTCTGATGGTTCTGTGCACTGTAATAATCCTGCCAGCATAGACACACCCCATCTTCCAATGCCACTTCATCTCTAATGTATGTTTTGTATGTTTCTAGACCCTTTAAATGTGATGTTCTCTTTTGCAATAAAGTGAGACATTTTTATTAGGTTTCAGGAGTCAATTAATAACAACGAATATTTCGATTACAAAGGAAGGGAACAGCAGTTCTTTGGGAAAAGAAAAACGAATGGAAAACTAACAGGCGTTTCGTGGAATCTTTCTGCAGCCTTTCCATGTAGAGCAAGGATTTCAATTTGAATACCAAATAAAAAACTGTAGCTTTTAGCTAGACCACGAGTATATTTGAAGATATCAAATTCTCCAGCCATGGCAGCTCTGCAAATAGTTTCTGTGGTCATTATCTGCCCATAGAGAAAGCTCTAGAGTAGCTTTACTTAACAGAGTTCACAGATTTCTTTTGGGCAAAGTGTTATTTGTACAATATTGTATATGTATATTACCTAAAAACTTCTCTGTGTAGCATAGCTACGCTTATTTCATCATGTCAAACTGATATTGTGAGCAAAAGCAAGTTTGGAAGTACTAAAGGAAACCTTCAAGATGCACATGGTGGATTTATGATATTTCTAGTTACCTAACCAAGCCAACACAGGAAGTATTTCTGTGTTTTATACAGTTTATAAATGTGACTTCTCTAATTCCTGTAGCAGGACTTCACTGCATGACAATGACCTTTAACTAGAAGTCTAAATTTCATGAACTATTCAAGGTGAATCTTGAATAGCCAGAGAGAGACAATAAACTTGTCTCTCTTCAGGACAACTTTAAAAGGTCTTCTACAACTACAAACAGTCAAGGTTTTGTGGGGTTTTAAGAGTGAAAACAACCAAGCAGCTGTTAAAGCCTTCAGCTGCTAAAACACCACAATGAAGGCAAGAATGGCACTTAACTAAGTCTTCCCTGCAGTAGCTGCAGAGAGCCAAATTACCTTTGCACCAGCACCTCCTTCTCCTGGGGAGATTATTTCTTTCTGAGCCTGACTCTTCTCAGTAATTACATGAACACAGCTCCCAGCCGGCATTTACCAGCTAAGCCCAAGGCAGAGCCCTCCCTCTCCCTTTTCCTTCAACTGGTATCGCAGCAAGAAAGGATCCAGGCAGCTGTAAACCCAGATCTCTGCCAACAAGCTACAAGATTGTGAAAAGAACACCTGAAACTGAGAATTAACCTGCTTATCCCTCCAGAAAGCAAAAAATCCCCTCAGGTCAATCAAATCCAGTTATCTGTCAGGTGCAAGGCATTTAAATTTGCAAGGAATTACAGATCTTGTAAATGGTAACCATTGTTTTTATCAGTATAAATCAGTATCAGCATTGCTTTCCACAACATTTTAAAGTTTTACGAAATTACACTGCAGAAGTTAATAAAAATACCTGCAGTATTCACAAACACAGCAACAGATTCAAGAACCTAGAGAGTAACCTTCTGACCTCCTGGAAGAAATAGAGTTAGCCCCGTTTGAAATGTCCCTCATACCTGTATAACATCAGCTGCACAGTCCAGCTGCAGCAATTCCACGTGTCCCACCTGTACTTGCAGAGTTCACCACGTGTCAGCAACTTGAGCTCATCTAAGAATTCTCCAGGACAGAATTCCTGACTATCTGCTTCCTTTTGAAAAGATCAAGCATTCGAGCTTTCACAGCAAATTTGACCCTCTTGAAAGTGGTAAAGCAAACCTGAAAATTAACTTGGTGAACTAAAGTAGCACACAGAGCATGGAAAAAGCTTCTTTTGCCAGTTCTTTCTGAATACAAAAGACTTTTGTTCATTAAAAGCAGTTTATTTGCACGTATTCTGTTGAGAGGTGTTGCCTCAGCTGTAGAAAACGTAGCAATTTATTGGAGTTCTGCTTTGAAAAACCTCTAAAATGCCCAATAGACACATATGTATAGGTGCTTATGAACATAATTAGAAGCAAGAGAACTGCATTTCAAAATTCACATGGAATTTGTTCTTTTCAGGTTGAAACAGCTGAAGAAATTACAGTAGATGGGAGGGAGGAAAAAAAAAAAGAAAACAGATTTTCCAAGCCATTTCCATTTACTGTGACCAGCTTGTTTCCTACTGGTTTCTAATGGATCTTTTATGCAGGATTAGAGCAGCTTCGTTTCGCTTCTTTGTGTGCTGTTTATGGTATCCAGAAATAGTCCTTAATAGACTGGTTAGGTCATCCACAACACTCACACCATGCTTTCCTTGTGAGTACAGAAAACATTTTCAAACACTGCAGAGAACTGAAAGGGTCACTGGTCTTCCTTCCAAACCATTTCCTGTGCTGACCAGGGATGTGCCCAAGGGTTCCACATGAACAGCAACAGCCTGGAGTTCACATAAACTGCTACCACGAGGCCTGAAACCTGCAGATGTGCCACCAGGGAGTTCAAAGCACCCTTTGGCAAATATTCCCTCTGAGGAACTCAATTAGTCTCCTCAGTTATTAGGAGACTGATCGTTAGGAGACACACATGCTCTGGCTGGCAAGGAGCTAAAACTGTTATTTTCTGATAGAAATAAACAGGGAAACACAGGACATTTCAAAAGGCACACAATGTACCTCTTGTGGCCAAAATCATCAAGTAAATGATGCTATGATTTTGCAGAATAAAATAAATCTCTAAAGACAAACCATTAAAAAACATCTTCCTATAAGTGCACAGTCTGAAGGGCAAGCTCTGAATTCCCCATGAATTCCTTGCATTCTCACAAATAGTCTAAATCCAGAGGAGTGCTTAGGAGGTGTGTATTTAAATTGGAATAAATTGCAGAATCTGTCCTCGAATATAACTTTTAAATCATGGAACCTCCACAACAAAAAAACTCAGGTGAATGTTCTGTGCCAGCACATCCCCAGATAGTTTTTTTTTTTAATTTTACTCAGACAATTTCATTTTAGATTAGTAGAAATACTCTTTTCAATGTCTTAAACCATGTCCTTTATGCAGGTTTGTAAATCTTTCTTCTTTTTTGCAAATATCAATTAACTTTATACTTATCATTTGTTCTCTTAAAGAGGAATATTCAATCTCACAACTACACTTCAAAAGACCAACTACAGTGTCACAGCTGAAAGAAAAAAGTAAAAAGCTCGAGACTTTTCATTTTAAGTTAAAAAAAATAATTCACAAGGACTCCACAAATACTATATTTGCATTTTTTTTTCCAGGATAACTATAAAATGAGTTTCAAAGCATTGAAAATGCATTAAAATATTACTCACAATTAATGGATCTCGTCCCATTGTAATAACAGTTCTGTTCACTGTGCGTAGTAACTGCACCATTATTTCTTGAATATGGTGATAAGTTGAAGCCTGCAATGAAAAAACCAGAGTTTTGAGATTAAAATCATATCTCTTTTAAAAGTAAGAATCCAATTATTTCCATTTTGACAGTTCAAGTTGTGTAATATAACAGCCCTCTTGGAAGAGCAACATTAATTCTTCTTGCTCACACTGCTCCGTAGTTCCAGCAATTTCAGTGGAATATTCGTGTCCAATTTCATTCCAATTTCAGCCCGATCTACTCCACAACTGGTTTTGTTTCAAACTTCCCATCTCTCACTGAAGGGACTCATGTTCTCCCCTGACAGTCTGTAACTTAACCCTGGTACAGTTAATTGAGGCAAATTGTCTCACAGCTCCCCACATCTGTCAGTGCTCTCAGGGCAGGCTGCAGCTCAGTGATGTTCTTAGCTGGCAGCCACAAATATGGGGTTATGAAAGGAGAAAGTTGTCTTCATTTAGTTGTCTTCATTCCAGGCTGCTCTGGGAGGGCACAAACTGGAGATGGTCGACCCTAATACTGCTCTCGTTGCCTGAAGGACATTTGATTATTTATTTTAAAACCCTGAGCAAATAGGAATAACCTTATGTTCACCAGTTTCACTGACATTATTCTGATCACCAGACAACTTGGGAAACCAGCATGCAACAAGGACAAAAAAGTCTAAACAAATTTCTAGTCAAAAAGGATACTTAGCTACACCAAGTCCCTTATTTGAAGTCAGACAGTGTGGAAAGAACACCATAATCACAGAAGCCATGGCGAGATTCTTAATAATGTTTTAGGTAGCTGAGCTCCAACACCGTCCCAGGAGAAACTGCTTCTGGTTCTGTTTTTCCTCCGAGTCAGCCAACATTTTCTCCTTTCTCTTATTCTGATTGCTCTGGATCAGGTCACACATGGACCTTCCTCCCATGTAGCCATTTATTTACTATTACATTTAGTCCTATTGTATCCTCTGACTGTGAAACACACAAGCTTCAGTGATGTCCTCACCTGTCACAGCATTTCAGAAGTTCTCATATTCCATAAATGAGCAATGTATTCACAGAATAATTTGTGTGAGTTCGGTGTTTCCTTCTTTAAAATTTCACTTTCTCTGGTACAGTCCTGTGTTTATAACAAGACTACACTTGAGAGTGGCTGCACAGAAGATGTATTTGTTGTTGTTGGTTGTATAACATTGTTTACCACTATAATTTTAAAAAAATTATATCAACAGCCCAAACTGATAAACTATGTAGGAGCACTTAGCACAGGGATGTAATTTGCTCATTAGTTTCCCTTTTTTTAAAATTCAGAAATAAGGGCTCATATAATGGAACTTCACTTCCACATTTCAGTATGTGCTATACCATAATTAGTAACAGTTCAGAACATTGCATAATGAGTTTTAACATTTAGCCCTGACTCCATCATTAAAGATGAGCTCTATTCTTAATTCACAAGTAGCACATAACAAACCTCTCCTGCAAAGACTATTACATATGCTCAAGCATGAAAAGGTTATTTTCTGCTAGACCTTTGAATTTTCAGAGAAACATTAGCAAATGAAGTAAAATGGTTTCTTTAGGAAAATGAGACTCCCTTTCTTTTTGATAATCTAAGAAACAATCAGGCATTCAATACTAACATGGCTAAATTAACAAAAATTGTTTTCACACATTGTCAACACATGAGATTTCAGCTTTTATTTTCTTACAGCTTCTAGCTCCAGAAGACAGTCTACATCCCACTGCAATATGTGCTTTTTCAGATCATATTTCTCTTCACAAGGGTGACATGGGAAAACTCACCTTCATTTGGCTTCAGTCCATTGATTAAGCATAAGATTTTTCAGGAGGTAAATTAACAGCTTGTACCATAAATAAAACATTCTCTTGGGAAACATGAATTGCATTATTCCATTTCATTAAATATGGTCACCACAAATGTATGTTTGTCTTCACTGTTGAAAAGATTTTGCTGGTGACCACGGCATGGAACAATCAGAGTTCATGCTCTGTGCCTAGGTCAGCAGGAGGGAGTGTTCTCACAGAACTCAAACACCTTCAGGTTCACTGTTGGGCTGGATGGCACATATTGGTACACAGATTAGTTAATAGAAAATCCAAACCAAACAAAATTTCACTCTCTTTCAAAAATATCTGTGCAAGGTAAAAGCACATATTGTTTGATTTAACTTTCATCTTCTATTTAAACTACTACAGGATTGGGACAGAAAAAGCAAATCTGTTCTTTCAGAGTTAACCCTGCACTTCAGAGGCTGATGGAGTGTTCATTTATTTGAACAGTGGCAAACAGGGACTCACTGGATGGCTGCTTGGGAATCACAAGGTTGCACAACCTGTACTTGAGGTACCCACTTGGAAATGTGCTTCTGTCAATTCATTTCAGCTCTCCCTGCTCTGTCCCCTCCCAAACTCTCACCCAGCTCTATTCTCCTCCCTGGTGTGGGGCTCAGTGAGAAACAGAGGAGGCCTTGGCACTGTGCAAGCACCATTCAGCAATAACTAAAATTCCATTGCTGCCTTATCAAAACTGTTTCGGTCACAAATCTAAAACGTGGCACTGCATGGGCAGCCACAGAGGAAACGAACTCTACCCCAACCAGATCCTGTGTGCTCACCCTCTGGTGCACCCACTTCTGTAACTTGTGTTCCCTCCTTGACACACGCACAAATAAAGGCACATATAAAATGATGACAATTCTTTTTTAAACCATAGTCCATAATCCTGCATTGTTCTGGCTGAGAAGTCCCCACAGAAGACCTTCAGGTAAGTGGCCCAAAAGAACATGCAGCATCCTGACTACATCCCTTTGAAACTCTGTTTTGCTGAAGCCTTAAGATCTGCTGTAAGTTTGGCAAATGCTTAACAAATTTCTTTACAATTCTAAAATGCTTCCAGGCTTGTTTGCTAATGTTTGCTAAACAGCTTAAAATGCAACTGCTGCCAATTACTGACAATGCACAGAACAGGAAAAGATTCTTCATCTCATCTCTCTTGCACTTACAGTCTCAGCCAAGATTTCACTGTAGAGTCCAAGAGAAAGCATTTACCATCACATTTAATTTTGTAGGCACTATAAATAAAAATTTCTTCTGATTCAGTAAATACGAAAACAAAGCATATATGTCATATCAAAGTCACCTCATGAAGGACTGTCAGATTGCATAGAAAGGTGTTGCAAAGAGGGAGAAGGGAAGAGGTTTTAATTAAAACAGGAACAAAAAGTCACTGATTTCACCACGACTTTCATCAATGACTTGCTTGCAGTTCTGAGATTTAACTGTATTTCACAGGTGCTTGAAGCACAGTCTCAAGCTATGAAGCTAATTTTAGACATGATTAACTCAAAAGAATGCCATCCATGTCCAAAAGTTGTTTGCTGGAGAGGAAACTTAAAATCAAACCTAAGCATCTCACTGAGATGCCCAACAGTGACTGTCTAGTCATAGAAATAAACACACAAACACTAAACAAAGCAGAGTTTTTAACAACACACCAGCTACCTGCAGAACCCAGCAGTGAGGCAGCAGCTGAAGAAAACAGCGTTTGAACACAAGGGTCTGATGATTCCCATGTTCCCCCTCGCTAAACAATGCGAGGCAAAACAGTAGAGCAGAGCTGGTAATATCAAAATATCTTCTCCTTTGACAAAGAAAATGCATTCTTCAAAAATTCTGTAACAACTTCAAAGATCACCTCACAGTATAAATTTTCACCACACGAAACAGAACAGCTACTGCTGTTTTTTCTTCCCTGTCCTTTGTGTGTGTTCTATTTCTGGTGACTTTCACAGAATAAATGCAATGCAAAAATATTGACATTAAGTTTCCAAAAAAGTTTTGAATACCAGTCTGAAACCAAGTTTCTCTACTGAGATAGAAAAAATAGACAAAATAGGGACAAGACATTGGTGTTATTAATATTGTAAAGTGATTCTGGTGGTAAAAACTGAAGCTTTCTCCTCCAGCAGGTCAAACCCTCCATTTTCTTAGAAAGAGGCTAAGAGATACAGGGAATGAATTGTTGAATAGAAAACTGCATTCATCTTAAAGTGTAATCCCAGCTGAAATAATTTGGTTAATTACCAAGCCAGTTGTCTGTACCTGGATCACAGTGCATTAAGGCATTCTGAAGGACACTGCCTAAGCAATAACCTGGCCATGTGTGAACCCTTTCCATTGGGCTACAGGTACAAAGCGTTTCCTGCTGCAAGGCAAGTACAGCCCTGAAACAAGATTTCTCACTTGAGCTGGAAATAAACACGTGTGTTACACTCCAGAGAAATCTGTACTGGCTCTTAAAGACAAATGACTGTGTGATCCTTGGATACTGCTCTGTTCCCTTCCTTTGCTCCTTTTTCCTCCTTCACATAAGTCATCTCCAAAGCAGACTTTTATCACCAAAGTAGTGTTTGGTTAAAAAATGAGATCATAACCCGTGGATTCTCTGTCAAGGAAAGAAAAAGCTACAAGTGATGGCCACGCATTTGCTGTTGTGGTTACAGTTAATGACACATGCTTAATATATTCTAAAATCCAAATTTTTCTCTGACCAGCAGTTGTATTGCCAGAGGTAGGCCAGGGTATGGACTTCCTGCAACAGAAGCATCTGGGTCTTTTGTTGATCTCCCTTTAGCTATTCTCCAGTATTTCTTAGACTCAGGAATATGATCAGAGGGCTCAGCATGTTCTGATACCACTGCTGGATTTAAAGGTACCCCAAGGGGGTTTTCTCCTTCTATCAGAAAGGCATCAGTATTCACTGCAAGCACAACCTGTAGGTAACTGTGACCCAAACATCTCACAGAGAATCTCCAGTTTACCTTCTTTGAAAGAACCTATTGAAGAAATGCCACTTCTGTTGAACAAATGTCAATATATATATATATATTTAATGCATGTGTTTTAAATTCTCAGCAATTCTGCTGTCTTGCATAATGTTCTCACTCATACAAAGATGAGCTACAAACCCATATTTTCAGTAGGCCTTAATGAGTCTGTGATATGTCAGCAACTGCTGCTATGGACAGCAACTGTTAAATTCAAAAATAAACTTCATTTATGTGGTACACACAGAGAAGGTATTTCTCCATCTTGCTTTACAATTGTGTTTCACCTTTTAAAGGGTACAGCAACAAAACAGGTTATTTTGCATTATAGCCTTATGAGATGATGACTTCAATTTTAGCCCTATCATGCTTTCACATTTCTCTCAAGAATTACATTTCAAATTCAAATGTTCCAATACCTCTTTGGTATCCTTTTGGATCAATCCCTCCTGAATTGCTTAAATTTAAACCAATGAGGCAAAGAGCTCATAACACACATGGAGAGACTGCCCTGTGCAAACGGAAAAGCCTCTGCAGTATCAAAGATTTTTATGAAATCAAGAAATACGCTGTAATGATTTCATTTACTAGGGAATGATCCAGGGAGCCACAGTGAAAAACTCCTAAAATGACAACTTGCCCTAACCCAAAGTCTGCAAAGTTTGAACACACATATCAGAAAACTATAGTTGAGGGAAAATCAGCACATATTCATGGGAGAAATGACAGCTTTCCTAATGTAATTAATTATGGGGTTTTCTCAGAATAAATTCCTCAAATTATTGAGAAGCTTCATTGAATAATCTACTGCTCATTAAAAGTCAATTCAATATTCTCTCAAATGAGAAAAAAAAAGAACCACCCAGATGAAAATTTCAATGTTCCAAAATTTCAGAAGTCTCAGAAAGAAACTACAGTGTCCAAGTGAAATATAGTAAAGAGTAATCAGTTTTACCCAGGCATTGCTGCAAGCAGAAACCATACCCTACAAGATTTGTACAGTGAAAAGCATTTGTTTCAGAAACTACAGGAGTTTTTATAAAAGGAGCAAGATGAAATTTGAAATTTCTTCTGAATAATTAAAATAATTACAGAATAATCAAAAATCTATGGTTGGAAGGGCCTTTGAAAGGCCATGTAGTCCAACCCCCTGCAAGGAGCAGAACCATCTTCAGCTGGGTCAGGTTTCTCAGATGTCAGTATTCACCTTTAATACCTCAACTGCCCTTTAGTTTAAGTTTATGAAAAATAGGAGAAAAGTTCAATTTGCCACTGACTTGTATTAAATATTTGGAAGAGATTAATCATCATCAATAATTTACTACCTAATCAGCTCAGGCTTTCTACAGACTTGGGCCCTCTACATCATCATCATCAATACTTACAGGGTCTTGACAGCTCAGAACCTCCAGGATGCTGTTAAGTAATTCAACACAGTACTTCCTCTCTTGGACCTGGAGCTGCTGATCCTCCTTCTGTTCCAGTAACTCCCTCAGCTCCTTTGTAATCACAGGAAGCAGAATGTCCCTGCATTCTGAAAGAAAGCAAATTATCTTACCAACAAATAGAAATCAAATCCTATGTGCAAATAAACTCTCCCCCAAACAGTGAAACACAATCTGCTTTAACAGCCACAGTCCCAACGTGGAATTGTTGATTTTCCAGTCGAGCCTCAGGAATATTCCAAACTCATGTGGTATTTTCATAAGTCAACAGTATTTTTATATATCAAAACCAGAAGTTCCTGATAAAAATAATTTGTTGCAGTTAAAATCTGAAAGCTGTTAAGCTTCTATCAAACACCTGGAGACAAATTACTCACTTAGATACAAAGCATCTGGAAATTAATTGTGTTCACGTAATGACAGGATTTTCATGTGAGAAAATTGCTGTACTTATGAACTTATTTCTGAAAAGAAGACTCAAACATCCGAACAGAACTGTTCTATGTCCATTATTTTGAAACATATCTTCTAAAGGCACCTAAAGGAATGCAGACAAAGAAAAGACTAATGAAAGGCCTATCAAGCCTGTGATAGTGAAAGCTGTGCCTACATTTATCATTACTTAAATTTAAGGAAGCTGACACAGATATGAAGTTACATTCCAATCTCACACATACACTGACTTTTTAAGAGAGAGGTGCTTGTAGGAAATGTCAGGAGTACAAAATACACAAATCTGAAATAACTTTAACGAGAGCAATGTCTATCTAGGAATAAAAAATACAATTAAAAAAAAAAAAAGATTTAGAGCACCTGGACACACAGTGCACTCTCTCAGAAGAGAGGAAATNGTCTATCTAGGAATAAAAAATACAATTAAAAAAAAAAAAGATTTAGAGCACCTGGACACACAGTGCACTCTCTCAGAAGAGAGGAAATGAAAGAAAGACAGAAAGAGAGACAGAGAGGAAGGAAGGAAGGAAGGAAGGAAGGAAAGAAGGAAGGAAGGAAGGAAGGAAGGAAGGAA